>WUAP02121804.1:0-50076 GCA_015163945.2 Stichodactyla helianthus | reverse complement strand
GAAATAGAAAGAGGAAAAGGAGTAAAAACTGGTGACAGGAGAAGAAAACAGAGCAATAGCCCCAATTGACATTCAACTTACGTAGTTATAGAAGATAAAATATGGATGCGTAGGGCCCGGGTCGAACGCCGCACCCAACACGAGCGAACGCACTGCAGGTAGTTTTGCTCGTCTGCATTGGGCGCCACCCCCGCGAATCACGGCGCCCAACTCGAGCCCCAGAAAAAAGAAAAACTAAATATATATATAAACAATGCAAATACTAATAATATAACCGCTTAACAATCCCATAAAGCTGTGCGATAGATCTATTTTTAGTAACCGTGGAAAGTGCTATTATATTGCTAGCTGTCGCTCCAAACAATCCGTAGATGCTTTGCGAACTCGACTACAACCCAGTCCTCCGCTCGAGTCGGAAAGGCGAATTCAGAACAGCGCAGGAAATGATCGACAAGAATTGTCATCATTATCCCTTTATTCTTCAAATACTGGTCTGGACCATTTGCTTATAAACATTTTCTTTATTCTCTTCCTACTGCAATTAACCAGTTGTTTGGCCAGACCTGATAGGCTTCTTGTGGGTTTTACTGCGATTCTCAAAATTCTGCGAACTTGGTAGGCGAGCTGCCCGCTAGAATTTGTTTTTTTTTTTACTACCGGCAGTCAAAAAAATATAAAAGCTACCGACTAATTATTTTTGATTGAAAGGAATTTTACCGTTGCAATGTCTGCGTTCGCAGAACATTGAGAATCGATGAGTAACTATACGTTTTAGTGGTACCATTTGTTGACGTTTCTCAACGCATAGAGTTCTAGAGCTCCTTCCGCTACCATCAACGTCACAAGCAATGATGGAAATCAGCCCTTAATAGTAACAGGCATAAGAGCCTTCGAATTATCTTAGTTTATATTGTGAGTGTACGTTCCTAATGTGTAACTTGGGTGTGTGTCACATATTCAGCTAATTTGATCTAAAAGAAATTTTCATAAGTGAAATGCGTCTATCTTCTTTGACTGCGCAACCCGTGCGCACGTAAAGCCGTGAAGCAAACGGTAGAGAACAGATACCCAAAATAACCGGTTTACTCTTCAAACACTTGTGTCTACCTTAATAATCATCAATTCTGCGTTGGTTTTTCTTTAATGTGCTACTAATTACCCAAGAAAAGACATTCAGCCCGGATACTGATGCTCTTTCAATACTTAAAAGTGTGTATTAACGACCATTACTGTTGTATCATTCGATTGCTCTTCCGAAGTTTCTCTAATTACTAGGGGACTGCTCTTAATAGCCATTTATGCCTTTGCTATTATGTCTATTAAAATGATACCAATTCAACCCGACAAATGCACACTACGTAAAAGCCAAGGTTTCCGGATGTCATACCCCTTTTGTTAACATTTTAGACAAATTTTTTAGCTTTTTATTATTATTACATACGTCAAGATTAGTAGAGGAAGACGACCCTTGATAATGATGACGACGCTCTGAAGTATATGTCCAGGATTTTCAACTAAAGTTATGACTCTTGCGTCACTTTTTGGTGTCGATACAATAAATTCATTCGTTTATCAAAAATCTTTACATTTTAGCTAACTTGACTAACTACCTATTTAGACTTTTTAATTCTAGTGTTTAATTATCCCTATCGTTGCGGTTGTTGGACACAGCAACGTTTTTAAGTGCACGCAATTTTGATTATAACAGAAATAAATAATTCATACAATGTGATATTTTTTCGTGACTTTGCTTAAAAG
Organism: Stichodactyla helianthus; assembly: GCA_015163945.2. NCBI lineage: Eukaryota > Metazoa > Cnidaria > Anthozoa > Actiniaria > Stichodactylidae > Stichodactyla > Stichodactyla helianthus. The sequence continues at coordinate 48,318 of WUAP02121804.1, read as the reverse complement.
TTGTTGAGCCATTAACCTTGAAGTGGGTATGCTGGTTTTTGAGTGGGTAAGCTTGACACGCAGACAGGAGTTTTAGATCCTAGTTGTATCCTATCAGTTATATATCGCTGTCTAATTGGAGGGTTTAGACACTTGTAGAATACACTTTTAATGGCTTCTTAAGATTAGGAAGCAGTTTATCACGAAACTTTTATTTCCTCACGATCAAGTTGTGTTCACAGGAATATGGGGGTTGGTAGGGTGTGTCGTTTAACATAACGTATGATCATTGGGTTAAGTTTATTATATCAGTTCTAGATCACAAACCTTGCAATATAGTTCTAAAGTGCATAGTATGTTACAACCCTTTTCTAATAATAACACAAACAAGGTGGAGCTATTATACTTAAGAGGTAATACTCTTCATATGCACCCTCCAGACGTCGAGAAGTAATTTTACAACTTACTTATCTATCGTAGTCCTACACTTAATTACACCAGAGGGAGCTTTAATAGAATTATATTCCCAAGAAGGTTTTTTAATTCTTCCCAATTACCTAGGAATCTGGAGAGATGATGAAGTGTTGTACTAGTTCTGGGGTATTTAACGGTCATAAACATAGTTACTAAGCACTGCCAGACTACGAAATATTCACCATCTAGTGTAATGGTTCCCCGAACGATGTTAAGGGTGTTACGATCCTTCTCAACAAGTCTCCCAAATCAAGAGTAATTAATCAAGAAATTTGAAAGTATTTGGTCAACCGAATCACCTCAAGTGCAATTATATATTTATAACTTTTTCGATGTTTATCATTTTACATCACAGATGCATTGGGGCAGTGGTGGCTTGGTGACCAGTAAACTGAGCTCAGTTGAAATACAACACACAAAAGGCGGCGGATATAACTAACTTTTTCAGTATTTGTCATTTTACATGACAGAGGAATATGTTCGTACAAATCTACATGCATGCATATACAGATACATTAAAAACTTTAATAAAAATATAGCTAAATTTCCGGGGAAAAATATAACAGGGTCTAATTGGTATTCTATTTTGACTGGTACCTTCGTAGATGCGTATCAATAAACGAATGACTCGTGCATTTTGGCATGGACTAGGTTTTCAAGCAAATGTAAGGAAAAAAAGCTATATTCCATTTTTTGCATTCCAGAATGAGGACAGTTATTGTGAGCTAATATGAAAGTTAATAACTTTCGTTTAAAAACTCCTTGGACTTTTGGAAAGTCATGGTAGACACAACCCTCAATTAGAGGCAGTCACTGAAGCTTTAAGAAAATGAATGACTGAAAGCACATGTTGACTGAACCTCCTTTGTGTTTTTTCTTTCTTCAGTTGGGTCAAGCCCAAATGCCAGTAGGAAAGAAGCCACAAAAGCAGCTAGGAGAAGCTTCGCAAGTTTAAAGCTTTGTTGGAAAGTGAATCTTAACACGTTTTTATCGCGAACTAATTATAAGTCCATAAGGTTTGACGCTATTCTTTCAACAATAAGGCCTACTTAAATAAACTTTGAAAATAAACGAATAACCCTCGTTTAAGAAGCATTACATAGCATATTTCTATTTATCTGTAACATTTTTTATGCCAAAAATTACTAAGAATATATATTTTCCTAGTAAAGTTAGACTAAAGAATGTTCAGTAAATGAGCACCGCAATTAGTCATATCTAGACATAATTAGTACTAAACTTGCTTCAAAATTATACTCAGTGTCCGTTATCGAGTTGGAGTCGAAATATTCACAGATTCTAAGGAGTCAAAAACACGGTTGCTAACTATGGAGTTAATAGCTGCAGGAAGCCGAGCCGCAAGAAGTCTAGCACTTGTTTGAACGCGTGGATTTGCGAGATTTTGCGAGGAGCATGAAAAAAGTTCGTGTTGATTGCCCCCGGCAACACGTCTTGGTACAAAACCAAACGAACCGTGTTTACTCTTATTGTTGAATATATCTTTAGCTAAAGCTACATGTCTGGATGCTATTCCATGGTCTAACACACCCACACACCCCCAGGGAGCAAAACCATTAACATCAATAGAAAGATGTGAACAATTCTTATGATGAAACTAGTTGCTTCAGTGTGTAGGAATAATGTGAGACTCCAAGCTGACAGACAAAAACAAATTAACATCAATTAAAGTCTTAACTGGAATTAGTATGCCTTTTAGAAGGATTAGTCGCCTAAGTGTTAGAATAATCGTCTGTTATATACAACTCCTTTTCCATGTGGTGAACACAAGCACCCCCCAAACAATGTCTGTGTACTAAGTTTGTCCACAAAAGGTGTCGACAATAGCTTATTCGTGTAAAAATCGATTCAACATCATTGACATCATCATCAAAGTGAACAAAGAATAGCTCTGCTAGATTAGTGTTTTGCAATATAATATATAGATTTAGACAAGTCCCTGGCTTCACGTTGGCAAGGTCCCGTCTCGACACAAGTGCAGTTCTTGCCAAAAGCTAAGCTTACTGAAATTTTTAATCTCAAAAGATTTACTGGCAGCACTTCAGTGCATGATCGAGTCCAGTTTACAGTTGCGTGTAGTTTCCTTTTAGGCACTGGCTGTTGGAATTTTTCATTAAAATACTCGAGGGCTTTTTTTTTATAATAAGATTAACGAAAACAAAAACACTTTTAACTTTTCTTGAAGACTTTGTGGGGATTTGGAAAGGGAGAGAGTTGACGTGTCCCAAGAATTTATTTAGCACGGTTTTAAAATCATATTAAAATCATAATGCACCAATTTAGTAATATTTCTGGTCGACTTTTAGAGTAAATATTTAAGGACGACAAAGTAAGTTTATGTAATAGACAGCTCTTGCATAGGTATTTCAGTTCTAAGATAGCGAACGTGGTGCATTGTCTAGCTTCGATACAAACATCTAATCTAGACCACAATGCACGTTGTCTATCTATCTCAGAAAAGGCCTATGCATGTAGCTTGTTACTAATGAGTGATGTTGCATGGAAGGAAGACACACTTAAGGTATAGCAGTAGGTATCCTTTACAGTCAACACCTTGTTAGCTATCTCATTACAAACACTTCATTCAGTAATAATGAACTATTTATATACACGAATTGTTTGATTAATGCCAAAGCTTCTTCAAGGCAGCCCCTCCTGGAGTGGGTCACCCTTAAAAAAGGAGTGCCTCCCACAGTAAAACAATGGAGTAAATGTTTTTAAAAGTGAATATAAAATGCTTTATCGTTTGTTTAAAACATAGTTATGTCTGAGGTAAATGTTTGTCATTGTGCTAATCAGGAACACCATGTCGACACTTATGACCTTCTTACAAACAATACCCAACAGCTTAATACCCTAGACAAGTGGATTATGATACGAGTGTGTGCACTTGATGGCCGCGAGTATTTATATCTCGTGTATATACTTTAGGTGATGCAAACATTAATATCTTCATATTGCAATTTCATGGTGCATTAATGTCTAGTGAAAAATAAGCCATTCTTTTGGATTCTACATAAATCGGTTCAAGGCTGTTTAGATCCTCTCGCTCCGGTCATTCAAGACTAAAGGTAGGCCAGGAGGTACGCCGGATTTCCTGAATGAAGAGAGTCAAGGCCAGCCAATTTACACGAGACATCTTTTGAAGACATGTTTACACGAAATGAATGAGCCTATTCTAAGCAAAAATTCCTAAATATCTGCAGCGGTTAGACTATGTATGTCTTAGGTGCTGACGTGTATCTTCACCCCTCTTAGTAAACTATTTGGAGTAAAAAATATATTGCCTTGCTTGCCCTTACTACAAGAATTTTAACCCCATATTAGCAACATAATAGGATAAACGGCAACACAAAAAGGGAGTTCCTTGTAAGTATGCCAGAGGAACCGTAGTAGACCATCCCTTGTAGTAAACGTTCAAATTTAAGCAAGACCATATAGGGTATGCTACACCAAAAGTATGACTTATACACGAGTATGATAGTAAAAGCAAAAGCAGTAGCATTACCAGCAATAATAGCAGCAGCAGCAGCAAGAGTTGTAATAGGAGGTGAAGCGGAGAGGAGAGGGAGGAGATGGAGGAGCAGTAAGTAGCAGTGGCAACAGCAGCAACAGCACTAGCAGGAGTACTAGTTTCAGGAGGATCCGGAAGAAAGGAGCAACAGCAACAACAGCAGTAGCAGGAGTACTAGTAATAGGAGGAGCTGAATAGACGTGGCAGCAGTAGCAGCAGCAGTAGCAGCAGCAGCAGTAGCAGTAGCAGTAGCAGTAGCAGTAGCAGTAGCAGTAGCAGCAGCAGCAGCAGCAGCAGCAGCAGCAGCAGCAGCAGCAGCAGCAGTAGCAGTAGCAGTAGCAGCAGCAGCAGCAGCAGCAGCAGCAGTAGCAGCATCAGAAGTACTAGTATCTGGAGGAGCCGGAAGGGGAGAAGCAATAGCAGCAGCAGAGATAATAAATCAGACTAAAACATCAGTAGTGTTAGCAATAACTAGTGATAACAGCAGCAGTCTATTGCAGAGCTAAAAATAAGGAAACAAATTATTGAACCACATACAAAAGAATCCCTGCCTACTTTACAAAACTGTGTATGTTTGTCAAATAAAAACATATCTATAACTATATCTATTTATAAAATAACTATGATATAACGCGCGCTCTGATTGGCTAATAACTGTGAGATATAATAGTATGAAAACATGGTTTCTGTGGAAGTATATTATTTTATTTTATAACAGCTTTATGAAACGCTTTCTCCATGTTCTATGCTGTTTTATCAACACTTGGGATGTTGGAAAAACACTGGAAAAGCTTTAGAATCACTCGCTTACGGCTCGTGATCCTAAAACTTTTCTCGTGTTTTTCCAACATCCCGCGTGTCGATAAAACAGCATAGAACATGAAAAAGAGTTTTATAAAGCTTAAATACACAATGAATAGATTGTAATTGTACTTATGTAAACGAGATCTCTTAACAAAACAACACTAAACCCATTGTTGTTGAAGTTGCTATATCCCAGCAATTAAGTACATCGCTATCATAAAAGTGCGAATTCAAGTATGCAGTTGGTAAGCGTGGAAGAATTTTACTAAAAACTGCCTGCAGAAAAAGTTACTAGTTCCAGGTGTCTCTTAGTATAGCCCAGACCAAAACATATTAATCTCAATGTCTTGCAACCTTTCGAGGCCATTTATCAATTTGCTGCTCGTAAAAAAAAGGGTGTGCTAGAAGCATTTGATTGTGAATGTCAAGATGATCAGTCCTTGGAGGCATACAGTATTTCATATAATAAATAGGTCTTCCTAGGTGCTTTTAGCGTTACAAAAGACAAGCCGACTCTTTGTTGTAACATAAAAGAGCGGTTATAAGACACAAGTTTCGTTTTAATAGAGCTTGGCGACTACCGTCACTTTTCTTGTAGAAAATGGTATTTTCTAAAACGTAGATATATGGAATTCAAATGAACACTTTTCTCAAAATATAACCCAAAGACGAATGGGCGTATTTACTGGTGCTTTGTAACAGGAATTATAATTGAGGATTTTTTAGATACATTGCACTTAAAGGATTTAGTATAAAATAAGTTGTTTTTAACGTTCAATTAGAATTTCCACGCCTTATCACTTAACCAAACCGCAAAACGTTCCTCGAAGCAAAACCAGAGAAACATTTTGCTACACACATTGTTTTCTTTACTTAGTCTTAAAAGCTTTGGTCAACACAGTTTAAAGTGGCTTTGTAATAATTTAATATCTTGCTTGTCAGGGGTTTTTGCACGATGGGATAAAATGATAAGTGATCATTTAGGATCAGGAAGGATCACGAACAAAGACCTACATTATATATATCGGCCTGTAAACATGGCTTTGGCCATTAGTCTAACAAGACAGCTCATTTATTATCTTTGCCGTTTTCAAAGCTCATTTGTTCAATTCAACTACTTACTCCGACTTCTTGCTCGTGAGTTTGCCTCTCAGCAACCCACTCAGCCACTTACTCGAAAACTCATTCATATACTCACAAGAAACCTCACCAAAATGTCTCCCATTGTCAGCAGTATATGTAGTCGTTATAGAAATCAAGTGGCTCGTAGTTTCTAACATTGTATTACTTGAAAGTCAAAGTTAAATTTTACCCCTTGGCTGTTATTGTCACTATAGCTTGTCTCAAAATCAAGTTTCTTTTACTCAGTAAAATTATTTTCTATTAAACAACGATCAGGCTTCCCTAAAAAATTACTGGGATTTTAGTACTAAATAGATTTATCTTTCCCGGTAAAGGAAAAGATGCATAATCTTCAGGAGTAATTTCCTATTTTTAATGAATAGAAGGTGTGCTATTTAAACTATTTATCTATTTAACAAGCGACTAATATTTTAGCAATGCTTGATATAACAAGACAGGTACGATCAGCCCTCTACGAACGGCCTCCCACAATGTCTCCCGACAAATGAATCATCATGTATTTTGCAATTTTCAGATGCCTTGATTCTGCCCAAATCCTACTTCCAGTTGTCACATAGTAAATTTTCCCCAAGTCTAATCCTGATTAGGGAGTGTGGCTTTTAGGGATTATGAATGTCAAGTCCTCTTAGGCTGAGAAATAATTCTAAATTTTTACAAAGTAAACAGAACTAACAATGATTAAAACAATTTCTTCTTAGAGATGTTTTTAAAAGCTGTCTTTGATAATTAGCAGATTAATCAAGACAAATTGAAATAAGTACAAATTTAGGTGACAAAATAATCCGCCCTTGGACCCGGAGGCTCTCAAGGAGAGAGAGAGAGAGAGAAAGGAAAATGGCGACGTCCATAAAAGGATGAAGAAAACAATCATCCATAGTGCAAAATAATGATGACATCAAAACTGGTTTCCCCCTATAAATCCATATAAAATTCCCCAAAATGACAGTGTAGAATTGCTTTACTACATGGTTGCAGATTTTATTGGATTATTTCTCCCTGATAACTAGAGTAAGATAGTTGAGTACTCGTGAAAACTGTCCATGGGTAACAAAATCAGACAAGGACTTTTCTTTTTGACTACTTCACAAGAAGTACCGGGGCAAGAGGTGCTCTGAGATGATTCCCTGCGCCGTTTAGTTCTTCTCTCGAAATGATATCCAAGATGTCAATCTGAAAGGCGACTAATGAATAAGATCTAAAAGAAATAACAGCATGTCCAAAGGTGCAATTGTAATTTGCACAGAGTACTATTCTTTGGTGAAGTTATTCCTTAAACACTTGAGCATAAGGTTCTGTTTATTAGAGATCTCAGTACGCTGACCAAGACCTCTAGAAAAACTGTGTAACTAAATTAGACAAGGAGTTCTTTCATGAACATACTTGTAAAGAAGTAGAGGGCAAGAGTGAGTACTTAGAGGCTGTTGGGTTGTTTCACTTGAGACTGATATGCCATGAAAGTGTCATTTCTTGTATGCATGGGTAGGATTAATATGACTTCGTGGTCAGTTTTAAGCGTTCAGCTCGATACTAAGCACTTATGTGGTACTTCTAAGACTTGTAATGGTAAGACAAAGTTAGAGACGCTGAAATGCCTCAATTTCGGGTTCGTTAGTGTTTTGAATTTGTCTTAAATTTATTACATTCCACTGACCGCCCCAACTTAAAGGACGTCAAGAACTTGTCGGATGAAAGAAGTAGTGGAGGGTAAAATCTCAGCTATACGTCTAGGACAACGTACATTTGAATGACCCAAGGCTGGTTTTCAGGTTTTACAGGTACGATTCATCTACTTGAGTCACGAGTCACGATACAGATATTCAATATTTGTCATATATATGGTGCACACTTCGAAGCCTACAACACCTTCGCGGTCGAATTTAACCCTATCATTTTGTCCTACCAATTACCGACTCAGTGTGGTCATCACAGAGAATTTTTATTCGGCTGATTCTCTAGAGATCCATTTTTAAATTCTATTTTATTTTATTTTTAATTCTTATTCACTTTATAGAGTAGGTGCATGGGTTAAGTTAAGTTAAAAATGACACGTCTAATGAGCTAACGACATCGTTAACTTCATAGAAAATCAATGAAGTGTCACTCTAGAAGGGCGCACAGTGAATGTGGACGCAAACGATGGAGACAGACCTGTTTTAACTCACTTTTTATAATCATAATGCGACAACCATTTGCTTGCTAGCGGATTAAAATATTAAAATTCTGATAAATAGGTTTTTAGGACAATGGGAAAGTCTCGAGGTGAAGAAGTCTAAAGATTCTAGTCAAGTTTGGAATTTTTAACGGGGCAAAATGCTGCCCATTTTTGGGTATGCTTGGAGTAGGGCATCAGAAACAACAGATGCTGTCTCTAGATATCTTGGGATTGCAGAACAACCAAGATGTTAGTCGATTTTAACAGACACCACGCAGCGAATCGGTCGCTTGATCAAAAATAAACGCCACCCGTATTATTGCTGCCTTGTAAATACATAACTTAACATCTGCAGCCGGTACACGTCGACACCAACTTCTCCACACAAACCCAACACTAAAAAAGACGGCGATTGCCAATGAAAGACATCGGACCATATTCGATCTTGATATCGATACGAAATAAAAGCATATCGGAAAAACTTCAGGTGTTTTTCATGGCAAATTGAGTCATTCCCCAAAGGTCTGAAGCTCCGACATTAGCAAAGTCCCAAAGTCATCCTATTGTTTACCCGAAAGTCTATTTTGTCTTCATTATAATGACAAGAAAATGAAACGATGAAGCTATAGTTTGTTAAGCACTTTTCGGTGGGTATTTGATCTCATCAGATATCCTGACTACATGGAGTAAGGTTTCCCAAAGACAACAAACCATATGGGAAATGACCAAACCTGATATCGCTACCAGAGAACAGAAAAAGTAAAGGAAGTCTATTTCTCCGGATTACGTTTCCGGATTAAGGTTCATTTTGTCTCTATTTCTCGACGGATCGAATCTTGCCTTTGAAAACTGTAATCAGTATGGCACGGATATCATTTTGGATATGGTTAATGCTTATTCGTTTATGAATGTGCTGTGAAAAATGATCCACGAGTGGAGTGGTTTAAGATGCATTTGTAAAAGAGAAATAAGGCTGTTAAGAACAAGATTTAGCTTTAGAACATCCGATGGATTTCGTGAGTTAGGAAGTCTAAAAGCTTCATTTGCATCATAAAAAAACGCTTATTGTCAGTCATAGAAACCCAAACTTAGAATTTTAGTCAAAGATGAAAAAAGAATTTCTTGCTTAAAGGCAGTTAAAAATATAGAGGCTATATTCGAATACAGCCAGACGAATTATTAGGGGGGGGGGGAAGGGGGAAAAAATCGAATAATTAAACCGACCAATTGATGAATAAAGTTGTACATTAAAACCCCTCAATGCTCGAGTGTACATGTCTTGACCAAGCAAATCTGCTCACATTCACAATGACATTTTTCCTTAGAAAAAGGGGAAATTCTATGGCAATCAAATGGGACAGCATTTTCTTTCTTTGAGCCTCAGGCCAAAGTCGACCAGCTGTCCTTCCCTCTGCGTTCCATCTAAATGACAAATTCTCTCAAATAATTTTCTTGTCGAATTTTCTTTTAAAACCATTTAATAAATTACGAGATGATCACGAAATAATCCTAATTTCGAATCCTTTCATGTACGAAATGAACAGTGCTATTGTTCAACTTAGACGTAAAGTCAATGGTTTTTCTTTGGAGACAAAAGACAATCCCCCCAATTAGGCATTTTTTCTACCGTTGTTTCATTCATATTTTATAGCAGCTAACTTCCCGGCTTTTTTTGTGGAGGGTTAAAGAACTTATTAACCCAGTTTGTTTCTAAATATTAAAACAGAACACCAAGTAAAGCTGTCATATTCTTTTCCTTTCAAATATTTGGACACGTAACTTTTATTCTCTAAAGATTCTTTGAATCTCGAAAAAGGGGTTAGCTGTAGGCCAAGTTGAACTTTAAAATCATCATAAACATGATAAACTAATATAAGGGTTTTAATACCCCAACATGACAATTACAAATCCTGCAGAGCTAAAGCTAAGATTCAAATTCGATAATAAAACCTCGCTTGCCTATCAAAATGATTCATGCAGATGATAGAATTCCACTGCCGTTTCTTAATTAATAGAAAAATCGTTCAGAATTTATTTTCCAAAGTGTGTCTAAATTCTACTCATATCTTAATTGCCAGTCCAGGAAAGTCCTTTAGCAACCACAACCCCAAGTATGATACTCACTCTATACTAGATCTTATTAGTTATACTCGAGCTCTTTATTGTTTATTTGCTCTTCAAACAGCAAGCAACCTAATTTACCGAACCACGTACTTGATTAATAGCTCTACAAAGTGAAAGTAGCAGTGAATAGGGTCTCAGCCATGGATTAATATGTATACCCAACCTATGCAGCAATATTAATAAGAATGATAAGAATGATAGTTTATTTCTTAAAAACGCGTTTCAAAACTCAATGCTTTTTACAAAACTATAGTAAATATTAATAACAATAATTATATATATATATATATATAAACAAATATTTACATACATACATACATAAGAAATATAAATTATTCAATCAAAAAAGGAAAGAGAAAAACTAGTCACGATATTTTAATAAGAAAAGTCCAAGTAAAACTTATATGTATTTAATGGCAGGAACCAACTAAAAAAATATATATATAACTATATATGTGTGTATATATATATAATATAATATTATCATGTATTAAAAAGATGTCTTTAATTTTGACTTAAAAATGTCAACAGTTTTCAGTTCTTCAGGCAAAGTGTTCCAAATTTTTGGTCCTGCTACAGCAAAAGCCCTTTCATCAAAGGTAACTGACCGGGATGCAGGGACAGAATAAAGAGTTTTGTTTGACGATTGAAAGTTAATATGCAGTCCGTGTGCTTCGATTTATAAATGGAAGGTATCAAAATATAAAGTGTGTTATGTAGAATAATCCTTCTGAAGAAGTGACTTCCATTAAAGCTAATACTCAATGTTAAAGGGTTCTAGGGCTAAGAAAGAGCTAATTGCAAGCAATAAAGACTCTCCTCTAAGTTTAGCTTCTTTCTATGTTCTGCTTATATACCTATCATCTGTGTGCATATGGTAAGAAAAAATGCCTCAACAAATCGGTTCTCCCTTGCTTACGCAGAACGGGACATTTCCATTGTGCTTGTCATACGTACAAGAGCACAGGAGAATATGATAACATTTATTTTTCGATTCCAATGTCGGCAAAAAACAAGAAGGCGGTAAAAAGTCTGTGCCTTAAAATAAAACTAGGCGGACTTTTTTGAACCTCTTTAACCTCTTTTCCCAGTTCTAGTGGAAGGACTTCAGTTTAATCGAATGCACAGTGGAAGCCATTGAAAGCTCTCACCCTAATGTCTTGATGTCCAGCAACTCCTTTCAAACTTGAGTTCAACAAACTCTTAGAACGCAGAAAGGTTTATTATAAATAACTGATTTGAACAATGCTTAAGGACTCTAAAATCGATTCTGCCATATTGAGCACATGGAGATCTGGTTTAAAGAAGTTCAGTCCACCTCCACCGTTAAAAAGAAGCTATCCAAAGAGGTGCTTCTGTAGGACATTGCGGGATGTCTTTCTAGCATAAAAGACATTAGAAATACATGGGATGTTTATTTTGATAGACAAAACACTAAAAAGACTGCTGGAAAAAATCTGTTTTTTTGGTGTTTGTAAACTCAACAGAGACTCAATATGTCTGATTATGAGTCAATAGGTACCTTTTGTAGAACCTTTTGAAGAACTTAAACCGTTTCTGACTCCATACGGTCATAAACGCAAAGTAGATTTCCCCAAATCTTGCCTAGAACTAACCCTACACAAAAAAGATATACCATGAAAGCGACAATTGCGAATTGCGATGCCCAGAATTTTGTCAATTCCAGCCAGTATAAAAATAATAAGTATACCGAAAATAAAATTCAGAATATACAACACTTCAGATTCAATAGCATAGCAAAATATTGATGTTTTCAAAGTCTGCTGTGAAAATTTTGCACTTGAAATTCTCAATATCAAACCACAGAGGTGAAAAAACCCTCAATGGATTTGAATAAGGGGGTAGAAATATAATGGGTTGAAAGACCTGGCAAAAAAGAGTAATTTATACGGCTTAAAAGGTAATCTTTTTTTAAATACAGAAGACAAAAATTTATTTCAAATTAAATTTCAGAAATTGAGTTAACTTTACCAACCCCTAGATCTGTAGATGTGCTAATTTATAAAATCGGTCTCCAATGTTAACTTTTGTTAATAACTGTGAACAACTAAATCGAAAAATTAAGAATACCTTATAAAACATCTTAAAGGATTTTTATAAAGATTCTGGCCTTATCTCACGAATGGATAAATAAATAAACTCTACAGATACAACCCCAGTGTGTTAACTTAATTATAACTGTCTTCTTGTGATTTGCAGAACGTGGTTAAAACTCGAAGAAATTAAATTAAGCTTGCCATATTTATTAAACAACTGGCCAAGCCGTTAACACCGTGATTAAGAAATCCAAAAATATCTCTCCTGGTTTGGGAAATGGAGGAAAATAGAAGAAATAGCACAAAACCTTAGTAACTACTGAAACTCGTTTAAAGGCGTGAGAAATTAATCGTTTAGTAAACGGGAAAACTAAGCATACAAATAAAAGGAAGAGAATAGAAATTTGAAAAACTTTTGAACACCTTGCTCATTTGTTTTAACGCAGTGGTAGCGACACCCATACCCGGCAAACCAAACCATACTTGCAGTGTAATCGAGCAAGATTTGGTCAACTAAAAGGGATTTCATAGAATACTGAGGTTGATTGAGTGGTGTTTGGTTTAAGACACTTTTTAATACCCTCTAATACCTTAATAAAGAAAGATACAGGTCAAAAGCCCTTTAAAATTTCTCAAACTCCTTTGTGGTCTGGCTGTGAACTTGAAAAAAGACAACACAAAACAGGCAGGTTGATTGAAGCAAGATAACTATTTTATTTCTCATTATAAAATCATATTTCACACTGATATATCCCGACAAGATTCTAATAAATATGTAGTATTCAAAGTATTTGAAAACTCAAGACGACACGGAACTTAAATAAAGGAAGTTGAGCGTGTGTTTGCTTAACTCCTTAAAGGATTACCGTCGTTGCCAAAGAGTCCTGAAGAAGTTCAAATCAAAGTTATTGTCCTAATATTCGTTTAATATTCAGAAAATCAAACATAATTTTCGTTTACAAAAGCTCGATTTCGTTCTTTTTATCTCTTTCTTTGAGGAAAAGGAATCAGCTTTGATCTTTTTGATCAAAAGACCAGCACTCTTAAAATAACTTATGATTAAGCATGAAAAGAGGAGCCGTTCGTATACTAGCAAGGAAAAACAAAATGTCAATATTTTTTTTAACTGACATGCAACAAGAGACCGTCCTTCTTAGAAGTTAATCAAGTCAATCTTTATGTAAGCGCTTTAAGACCTTGAGAGGGAACGTCGCTCAGGTCTTCCTTTTATTGTCTTATGTAATCTATTAACACATACTGGAAAAAACTGCACACACACACCAAAGATTGAAAAGCAAGCTTCGAACAACATAAAAAATATTCTCCAACTGATGTGTTTAGAAAAGAGAGAGCATCAATTGTCAAAACACAGAAACTATGTGCACCAAAAACAAACAATCAGAGAAATTGCTCCTTTTCGACTTAGATTTTACTATTAAGAAAGAATTGGTCTAAATGAAGATTTAAAAGTGCCACTTCCTAGACTTTTTACTCTTTAATGACGCTTAAAACTGAAGAACTTTCTCCTACAAGTTTTATAAGAGGATTTGATCGACACTCAACTTTATGGAAGTGGAGAGCAAAAACAAAACAAAAACAAAAATAAATTTCATGGTAAAGTAGCAAAATAAAAACGCAATCATTAAGCTTTTTAGGTTTTAAGGTTTAAATCTAAGAAGGATGGATAATTCTCTTAATGTATTTATTTTGGAAATGGCCGAGTGAAGTGAAGCCTTTCCCAGCTGCAAACCAACGCTTGACTTATTTAAAGATTTAGTATGTAAAGATGACAAGTCCCAAGAAGTCTGTTCATTATTTTCAATGTGTTTTGACTAATAGGAATTTTTTACTTAGATTGAAGTTATTTGAATCAATATTCAAGATAAGTCTTATTGAGTTTTTCCTTAATATAGCCTAGACTCGCAAACAAATTATGAAGCAGAAAAAAAACTTAAAAAGTTAAACGTTCAAAGGAGCATTTAAGTGCTTGGTATGTTTTAACGAAGAGAGAAAAAGAAAAGAAAAATAGAAAAAGGGAGAAGAAAGGAAACAAATGAGATGAAGAAAACAAAAGGAGTTCATTTACTCAGAAAATAAATAAATAATAACGCAAAAAGTATGCAGTTTTTCCATAGAATCATTAGAACTATTGTATTTTACAAGAAAAAACCACCACCAAAGCTGGAAAGCTGACTACAACAATTAACAAAACTTAATGAGAAGCCCAATTTTCTAAAGTTATAAGTATGTAAAATATGAAACTAGATTTAGAATTCTAGGCCTATTACGATGCATTCAACAAGATGACTATTCTGCTAGAGGCAAATCCATATATTACGACTTCATTAAATTTGTCTAAAGATATCCTCTTTACTAATCAAGAAAGCAGATGAGATTCATTCAGTATTATCACTAAAAAAGATAAAGTTTAGATGCGTGCTCGTGTTTACAGTGAGTTTTCCATCAATTAGCTTGTTTGAAAAAATTCTATTTTGGAAAACAAAAAGGGAACAATCATTTCAAAAACTGTATTAATCGATTATATTTCGATTCAGAAAAGTTTAGAAATTTTATCAGAATCCCAAAGCACCTATAATTATTAACGATCAAATTTTTTAACGAAAATCCAGGCAGACGAAAAGACGGCGAAAAGGTTTAAATGGTAAACTAAGTTGGCAAAGTGTTGTATATGTGGTGCACTGAGAATTTTATATATGGTTTAGGGTTACCAGTATTCCGTGTCTGAGTCACAGCCCTGTTTAGATTCATTTCTTCAGGTAGAAAGTAATAATTCCCTGAAGAATGCAGCATCCAAGGTGAACTGGTTCTGGAAAATTTTACTGTTTTGAAAGGCGTCATCAGAGGAGACGTAAATCATTTAAGGCACTAGGCTATCGACCGACGAACTAGATATTAAACAGCAAATGACCTCGAAAGGGCGCAAAAAAAACCCTTGAGAAAAAACAGAGATCTTTCTTCATCTACCCAAACAGTCACGAAACAACCGCCTTTCGACTCCAGAAATCCCCAAGTGATTGCAACTAAAATGATTGTTTACGAAGGGTAAGGGAACTAAGGCGGAGAAAACGTTAAATTTACATCAATGGTTAAGTTTTTGGACGTTGTTGTTTTTTGGCGTTAAATAGCTTGTTAAGAAGGGATGCTTCATTTTCGGGCGGAGATAACAAACACAATTAGAAATCTCATTCGATTAGCTACACAAAACAGTATCTCACGAGCATTTACAATAAACCTCGCAGGCTCTTTCTCATTATGCAAACGGAGTTATAAACAGCAGATAAGGACGACAAAAAAAACCGTCTTAAGTTTTAATCTCGAAATCAAACGTCTTGTGATATCTGCAAGCATCAATACTGGGTACTAACTCCTAAGTATGTATATTAGGTAACCAAGATAAAGCTAGCCACATCGAGTCAATGATTAGCGAAGGAAGACGGTGGGATGATTTAAGAGGTCATTATACCATCATCTTTTTCATATAATTTAGGTACATTCGTTTTCGTTACACTTGAGAACTACGATAACACACATTTGGTTTGTCATATCTTCCGCGGATCAATCGCAGAATCAAAAAAAATGCATCGACAGAACCTATAACTTATATTATACTCTAAATCGCTTATCGATATCAGATTTTGTTTCGATTTCTTTCCTCGACAAAAAGACAAGACCGTAATTACTACCTAAAGACTAAGCGCTTTGCGAAACACTGCACCATTGAATATTTTCCTTGCGATCTTGATAATATATATATATTAAAAAAAATGATCCCAATGTACTGCAGAAGTTTCATCTCTTGTAATATTAATTGGAGCCTCAAGCAACATCTTTTTTTTAATGTTTCCTATTCTTTTAAAAAGTAATGTGTTTGTTTAAATCCCAAAGGAGCCATTTACTGAATTCTGTATTCAATAAATACTACCTTCAAACAATAACCCATAGTTGACAATTGCACATCGAAATGGTTGTTTTAAAACATCCAGAAAACTTATTTCTTTTTAAATGATCTACGAACCAAAATTACAATTTTGAACCACTAATTTTGAAATTTAAGGGAAAAGATTTACTTAAGAAATGGTCATATGCTTGATTGTATTGAAAGGGCCTTTTGTCTGTTTTAACCACAAATCCTCCAGGGCATTTCTGTCACACACAAAACCAGTAAAGAAAGAAAGAAATTTATTTGCACCTTAAACGCCAAAAATGAAAAATGAAAAATCCCATTTTTTGTGCAAAGACATTTGTTCGTTTTTTACTACGTTCAAGTTGAACTGCATTTCTTGATCTTATGTAGCTTTGAATTCTATTAATTCAATTCAGTCAGTAAAAGCAGTTTCAGCAAAGGTTATGGAAGAAAGCTAACTATTCTTAAGATCTAAATCTTTATTCATTTGTTCGATTGTTTAAGATGTGAGAAAGAGCCAGGCCATAAAAATATGAGTACGTCGACCTAAAGATCTCTAAAATCAACCGAACAATACTCTCATTTCTGAAGCAAAGATATAAGCGATGACTAAGAAAGTGATATTGCTATAGTCTAGGGAAGATAATATCAAGAAATAAAATCCGGAAAATACTACTATGATAACAGTGAAAAAGGTTTTTTTATAAGAAAATCTCCACAGCTGATGGAACTCAACTATTTTTTCAACAAATTTAGAAAGACTTGTTTTAGAGCATTCAGTATTCTGGATTCCCTGAAAGTGCAGACATTCATGTTAATTGTTTAAACACTGCTATCAAAAAAGAGTTTTTTGGAGGGGGAGAAAATTTTTACAGGAAAAGATGGTATATAGTCACTTTAGGAAACACTGGAAATAATTTGTCAAATACTGTTACAGACAAGAATTATTCGATGATATCAAGGATTGAAAACTGTGGGTCATTTTAGTAGAGTTTACAAGCAATGTTGTCTATGGCATCATGTGCTGTATCTAAGCAAAATTTCCTTCAATAAATTTCAAGCAAAAATCACACATAACAGAATTTTCATACACCAAAAAAATTTAACTCGACAACAATTGATTAAAATCTACTTTATAAAAAAGCTTTTAAGACTGAGAGTTTAGTTTGAACACAGACTTGAATACCCTTTAATTCAATAACTTTGTAACACCTCCGATTGGTGTTTCGTGATAGTTCTTCAAGATGATTTGCGTCTTAGGTCAGCGCGCGTAAAAGGGTCGTACAAAGATAGAAAAAGCATCAAGAGAAAGACAAAAGCTTTGCTATAAAAACCGTCGATATTGGTCATTCATTTTGGCCTGTCATTGACACATGTAACGTATATCATTAGGGTGGATCTTAAAATCCAAACATCAAAAATAAATTAGACGATAGAATTTAGTTGGAATGAAAACAAATTATAATAGGTTTATAAATGTTGGAATTGAAGTTTGATGAATGTGTAGAACTGGTTAGATTTTGAGTAAAATATGAAGATCCTAACTTATTAGCTTCAATTTATTCCAAAGACACGAGAAATACATTGTTATCAACTAACAAACATCTTTTCTGGAGATCCATTCTCAGCTTCGTGTAATTTATGACCCTATCGACCTCGTCTTTGATGAAGATGAAGTTAAATAGAAAACGGAGCTACATTTCACTGCATAACTCCTAAAAAATGAGCCTTTTTTACCAGCTTCTCCTTCTAATGAGAATCGTTCAAAAATTAGTCGCCAACATGAAACAATTCTAGCGATAACATTTGGAAATATAGAGTTATTCTTAGGCAAACTGATTTACCATTTATCTAAGTCATGAAGCCATTAATAACTGTATTACTGGATAGAATAGAGAAACGAATGAAGTTCTAATAAATGACTACTTAGGAAAAATGAAAAGTCTCTGAGAGCTTTGGCTTTTGGTTGATTTTAAAAAAGTGTAACGTTTTCGCCGCTTTTGCGACTCTCAGTTAGACTAGAACGCGTATCTCAAGATCCCCTTTGTTTTCGATGATAGAATAGAACTCCTTCGAAAATGCTATCTCTAGTCGAGATTTGTCATTGTAAAGTTAAGCTGTAATACTTTTTTACAACACATATTGATCGTATTATGTGTATGCCAGACTTAAATGCTTTTAATTGGCTTTCCATGTTCAAAGGCTAAACGAACTCAGAACACTATAATACGCAAACAAATATTCGCTTTACACATGAACTCGCTTGATGTTAGTAAATTTGGGTAATTAACGATCAACATGTCTAAAAGAAGTCAGAAAAGCAAATAAAGAGGTCAGTTATCGAAACACGATATATCTAAGTCTGCATAGAAAAGCTATAATCCATGTTGCTATCAGTGAACACAGAACATAAACGATGATCGAAAAGGCCTCAAGCATCAAACTGTAATGAACTTTTTCTTCTTACTGAGCTAAACAATATTAGACGATTATTGTACTTGTATTAATAACAACTCGCATGGTTTTCCTGCCACAGAAGGAAAGACGTCCGCCCACAGTTAGTAAATAGCGCGTTAAACAAAGAACTATTACGCTGTCGTCGAACTCTTTATACATGACTGGCTAAACACATGTTCAGCCGGAGTTGAAAGGAATATTTACAAAGAAAGAAACGAAATATAAACAGCAAAAACCTAAAATTCTAGAATTAATAGATAATGATTATCATGGACGAAAAACAAAAAGGAAATAGGAAAACAAAAAACAACCTGAATAGTGGCAGCTTGCATTTCTCAGTGTTACATGGAGTAAAGTCCTTCGTGGACGTTGTGTTACCACCTTTTCGTTCGAATATTCAGACACTATTTTTCGGCTCACGCGATATCTACAAGAAAAGCGTTAAAACTAGAATGAATTAATGATGCACTCAGATGCGCTTCACTAGGACTATTTGTCAAAAAAAAACACATATTTCAGGTTGTACAAAAGTTTACAATCATTCACGGCCTTACGACACCTAAAGAGTGTGTTACCTATGAGTTAAAACGCCGATTCTATTGTACAGATATCATGCATTTTAGCCCTATTACTGCCTTTCACAAAACAACCTACAGCAAAAATAATGGAATAAGGTGAGAAAGTTCCACCCCTTACACACAAACACAGCTTGCTCCGTGTAAACAGCCATTACCTGAAGCCTCGTTAATCATCGTCGTTGTACATATTAAGCCGAGACGGCGTCAGCGTTTTATCACAACTAATGATGCATTTTTAATGTCAGCTCACCTATGACAGTTCCCTTTCCGTTGCCTGTTTTCACATCTCGATTTTTCGATACGAAGAGCAATCAATTTTCAATAGTATTTCGGCCAATCTTTCGTCTACATTTTGCTTTCTTCTGTGTTCCTAGTGAAAATCGGAGAAAAGCGTTACACAAGTTTCTCCGGATTTCAAGGTGGATGTGTACATTCTAAATGCGGGTGTCCAGCAAGTTTCCATTGCGGAATAATGGTGACTCAGTGATGAACAAGCCCTACACTGAAATAACTCGGAATTGGAATGATCTTTCCCTAATTTCCAGAGCCTCATAAAGCTTAATTTAAGGAATCATTCATATCTTGCTGAGAACATGGTCCTTCTGAAAGAAATGGTGTGTGAATACTTTTTGAAGAGGCCCTTGACGCTTGGCTAAGTTGACGACTTTTGTTTTGCCCATTTTCCCGGGGTCTGAAGTAGTGGGTCTGACAGAGCAAGCAATGAACCCTTGGGCTATATTCGAGAGCTTATTCAGTTATCGGCTCGTGGAGTTGACATCCACGCGAAAACGCGAAAGGGTCGTTTTTGGCGCCTATTTCACACTCCGAACAACTTGAAGCAAAATTATAGTATACCAACTTGCAAGTGATCAAAACCCTAAGTTGCTTACCCTGTCAACGAGCGCAGGTAATACGGAAAAAGAGTCATTAGTAAAGTAAACAGATATTAAGCAAGAGTAAACAGAAACGCCATGATAGCGCACTTAATGCAATTACATACGACTGTTTCAGTAGAACATGACAGGAATAATTCGGAAGGTGTACCTGTAGAGTTTACTCTCCACCGCCTTTCAAGGCTTTATAAACTCACTTCACCTGATACTATCAAGATAACGAAAGCCTTTTAACAAAGTAAGCAAATTGTCGACTATTTAAAGCTAGTCATTTGGTCAGCACAGATGCAACATTTCTCTTGACCTATAGGGTTGTGTAGCTGTGGTATTTGTAGTATTTTGATGGGGAGTAAGGTAGGTGTTGTATGCATAGGTATGAAAACTCTGCCCCTTATGTCGGTTCTGTCAGCAAGAACCGCTGCTAGACTTGTCGTTTACAGCTAAATACATAGACTCAACTCAGCTAAGAGCGTCCTCAAACGTGGAACGCCCATCCAAATTAGCTAACAATAACTCGATAATGCGCAGTCACCCTTTTTGATGACATTATCTCTAAAAAGAGGTACGAGTCTAATGCTTAGTGAAAACTAATTGCACACGATGAGATGAAAATGATACGGCACCCAAGGCAAATTCACATGAAAACCACAGCGGTCACAAGATCTCGCCATTTTGACATTATTTTTGAAACATAGATGCGTGTCTTGGATTCGCAAATCCCATAATGAGTTGTCAGAATCTGACAGGTAAATGTGGGAATGAAAGCTACGTGTATGCACCACATCCTGAGATATTAATAGCAGTCATGCAAAAAGTGGTCCTTTATTCATATAAATACTACGGACTAAAACTGTACAATATACTTTCAACTCCAAGCTATTATACCGAGCTCCCAGTTCAATTAAGACGAACCACAAGGCAAGCGTGCGGAAAAGGCTTGCTCGAGCCCAATGCGTCGTAAATCAAAGAACCAAAGGGCTCTGTACCAAGTAGCACGCGTGTGTTATGTCATTGTGACAACATCATCGTATAAATGATTACCATCATCCAAACGATATGTTGTAAATGTTCTCCCGGTTGAATCTCTATGGTGACTAGAATAGGACTGAGTAAGATGCAAGATTAAAGGTGAACATATCGGGTAATTACATCTCCTGACATCACGTCTTAATATTGCTTTCCCGAAAGTAAAATAAAAATAAATTATGGCTGATGACATATACTGAGCAAACACATTAAGGGGGGCTTTTGTCTGGACGCTTTCAAACAGCTGAATTAAACCATGCTTTCTCACAGGAACACTCGATTGCCTCTAATCACACATTGCCATTCATCTCAAGCACACTGATGGGCTGTTTTAACTAAAGAAATAATTTTCTAGTAGGTAGACGCGTATCAAAGGAAAAGCTAGATGAAGTTACATGGATCCTTCCTCTTTTTTCGTCCACATATATCTCGATGCCGGTAACATGAATAGTTCTGGAGAACGTGGACTGTGTGAGATCATATTAGTAATACAAATATACCAGCAAGTGACGGGTCCGTAGTCAAAACCGAGAAATTTTGAGGTGATTGCTTAAGAAAACAATATCTAAAACATCAAGCCTCTTAAAAACAACTTAGCATTTTGCACCTCTTTCTCAGCCGTTAATTGCTGAGGCAAACACAGGCGTCACCTACTTAAATCTGATCGATTTAAAAGTTAAATTTAGAATAGATTCGCGTGGATATATATTTTTTGGAACTCTTGTCCCAAAATGTGAAGGAAAAGATAGAGACTCCAGGGAGCAAGTTGCCAAATACTGTGGAATTAAAAACAGGAAATCAGCTCCTGTCATGCTTATCGCTTCAAAAATTCAAAGATTTTCAAGTATTTATTTTAGCAGGCTCTGCAAATATTCCAAAGTTTGAGCAGCCTAAACTTGCTGTTAAGTATGACAAAACACATAAGTAATGTTGTGCCCCAAAACAATTACCCTGATGGGATTTTAAATTGAGCTTCTTGAAAGCAAGCAAATATTTTCCGAAGGGTCTTTACACGAATAAATTATTATTAAATATTAAAATATTTTTTCTTCAGTCGCTGAATACATTAAACCAACGCTAGGTTCGTCTTTAGTGGTGTCTTTGGGCTAACAGGGATTTTGCTGAGATCTTAAAGTGTTACGAGCGAAAAGCATTAATGAAGACAATATAATTGTATAATGAAATCTCAATTAATATATCTTTTTCAAGCAATTAATACACCATAGACTGAGCAAAATACAATGCCCAATATTCCTTTCTTCTTGTTCTCACAATTTACTCAGCTTTTATCGCTGGTTAAAAAGTGCACAAATGTTGACTCCTGCCTAGTCTCCATCACCTGTTCTCTTGAGAAAACATTTCTCAAAACATATTTTCCTTTTATGCAACAACAAAGGATCCAATTGACTTGGACACCATTAGTAGTATCTGAGTCATCTATAGAATGTGTCTCGAAGGCGACAAGTTGGCGGATTCCTGTCTAAAACAAACCACACTTTCTGACGATATTGTTTCACTGGGGCTTCTTATTATCGTTTTACTGCGATTCCGAGATAATATTATGATTTGGTTAGCTTTGTTTACTAACTTTCTGTCGATTTGGGTTTTAGCTCCTCTGAAGGGAAAAGCCCAAAGACCACAAAGACGGTCAATAGAATTATTCACAAAAGCTACTTTACTTGGGCTTCTTATCAAAGTATCTACAACCATTTATTAGAGGCAATCAAGGGGTGTTAAATGTCCCAATAAATTTTCGCACTTTACCAACAGCACCAACCAACTGAAGTCTACGACCTGACACGCATGCGCACGGTACTCGAGAGCGCATAAACAAAGGCGTGCAATTCACAACCCCAAACTATGCCCCTAGAACACGATACACGAAAGCACCATTCTTTGAGATTTTGACTGTGTAAAGAGTGTGCCTGCTTTATAACAGATACGAGCTCAGCTAATCCACGCGACTTATCATATTTGCAGGAAATCCCTTCAATTGCTCCCACAAAGGTGACTTCTATATTTCTCCATCTTACTTAGGTTACATTTTGAAATTATCCACTCCTCACTCGACTGACCCTTATTCGATGCTCCTCTGACTTGTCTAGGATATACACAGTTGTGTAGCGTAAAGAAAAAAAACTACAATTAAAACAATAACATAATGAACCCGAATATTTGCTCAGTAAAGTACACTTTTAGATGCGTTTAAGAGAAGATGTCACTCACTAATGTTCGTAAATGATAATAGTGACTCGTATAGTGTCCCATTTAACAGGCTGAACAAATGGCAACACTTTGTATCAGAAAGTGCCTTTGACAGCCACAGCCAATTTGAAAATTTGTAAGAAATGCCAATCCTGTCATCGCGTGTCTTGACGTACCAATCAGAAGGCGTTGCGTTACGTCAAAATAAGAAAGCAAGACAGAATCTAATTGGTATTGATTGACATCCCCTAGAGTTACTTATCTAGTAGTGTGGGCCATAAACATCAGTCTGCTCATTTCCTCGTAGCATTTAGTTCATTTAGGTGACTTTCAAAAGTCAAATCTAACCGCAAGGTTAAAGAAACTTAAATACAAACGGTAAGGGAAAGCGAGTGGCAGCCATGTTGCATCAAGCGAACCCCACCGCTCCATTTACCGTGAGAAATCTACTGAGCTCAAGCGAATACTATCCGAGCTACAAAGAAGCAGGTCAAAACGATTGCCTAACACAAATGACTTCGATCCATAGTTTGCCCAATAAGAGCGGAGGAACCACAAATACAGGACTACATTTACAAGATAGTGCGACTCCAAACTATCTCTACGGAGAAACCACAAGACCTATGTACATGAAGAGCGACGTGAATCAACCGAACACCATCACCACGACGAGTCAGATTCACGAAGGCCCTCCACAAGGTATATAAACCGACAAGTATCTGAAATGATTCTGTGTATTTTGGCTGTTAGAAGTCATGTTTGATTTTCCTATTTCAAATAGTGGTGTTCACAATTATAATCAAATCTCTGAACGCAAAGTAGGGGGAGGGAAATTGTTTCAAGTGCCCAAGAGAGTAGCATCATTGAAAGGTTAAGCCATTGCTAAGGTCCGTTATAGGTACTTCGTGCAAGGGAAGATTGATCGTAGTAAGACTAAGCTTTCTTGACTACTTAAACCCTGTAGAAGAGTACTCGCTTCGTCCGCCCGCGTGTTCACGCGAACTAACAGAGCAGAAAGCTTTCCAAATGCACGTCAGTCACATTTGGAAAAATATTTACAATCTGCAATCTTTGGGGCGTGGAAGTCTTTCACTACGCTAATTACTGAGGGAGCCCCTTAGGGTAAAACGCTTTATAGTAGTGTCGTTGTTGATACTTAATGTTTTGTGCTGACACACGAATCTTCTTGTAACTTCGCAGTGTCAATGGATTCGGAGTTAAACACAAAACCAGAAAGCCGGGATATGAGTCAGGACCTTCAAGTTTCCCAGCCACCGTCTAACAGTGTAGAGATGCAACAACTTTCAGGCACGAATTCCATGTCGACAGAGGTAGGCAACAAACCGAAACGAATCCGAAGAAAACCACGAGTACTCTTCTCCCAAGCACAAGTATACGAGTTAGAGAGGCGCTTCAAACAACAAAAATACCTTTCAGCTCCAGAGAGAGAGCATCTCGCTAGTATGCTTAAGTTAACACCGAATCAGGTCAAGATATGGTTTCAGAATAAGCGCTATAAATGCAAGAAGCAGGCACTAGAAAACAAAGCCCGTGCTGCTGGCATGGAGTCATGGTACGGTTTACCTCCTGAGCCTAGAAGAGTGGCTGTCCCCGTATTAGTACGAGATGGAGAACCATGTGTCGGCAGAGAACAAGTTCCTGCGTACGGATATAATATGAACATGAACATGAACATGAACTTCCCGCCTCACTACATGAATATGTATCCACCACAAAATAATCCTCTCACGAACAGAACATGGTGACGCTAAGACAATGGACTTCAGCTGGCTGAGCACGGCATAGCTTAAGCCTTAAACCAAGGCTCAAAAATAATATCCAACACATTATGTATTTAATTTTTTGCTATTCCAAGTGTAAAATAGTCAAAACAAGTTACAAAACAATACAGAAAACTGACTTACGAGACATAGTTTGATATACCATAAGATAAAATATGCCTGTATTGTATATAAAGTGATGTGAACTCAACGAAAAAATTAAGAACTATTAATATCAATTTAATGTGGATATTTTCTTGACAGACGAATTGCTGTATTTATGCGCTCCAAACCATCGTGTATAGAGATTAATCAGACATGAAGGATGTAGGCTAGGTTAACATTATATGTTTACTCTCCCAACAAGTTAGATTAAGCACTGTGTGCTTCAAAGATTATGTCTATTCTCAAAAGTTACTTTCGATAACGATTCGATGTCGCCTCGAAACAAACACCCATTCTTCTCTTCGTGAACATGACGTTTGACGAAAAATTCAATAAAATATTTAAGAAAAAGGCTACCAGTGATGCGAGGTAAGTCTCTTGACGTATCATGAGAGGTTTCGTAGTTCAAGTTTTATGACACAGGCGCTTAAATCTCGTATTGTCTGAAACAAACTAGCCAAGATAGACCCAGAAATTTGGGAGATAAGCAATAATGGGAGCAGTTAAGTATGAAAAAGTGTTATAGCACAAAGCTTCGGCAGCTTTTACGCTTATCCATGAAACTAAAATTTCTTCCTTTGGAAAAGATAATACTAATTAGCGAGGAAAGTGGCGAGGACTTCAGTCGGAATAATTACGCTCTAACAAAAGCTTAAAATTAATGATGACATTCATTGCTGGTTAATTTGCGTTTTTGGGCATACATTTAGAAAAGATTTAGCACAAGGACCACCGGTAACCACGAAAGCTATGTTCAGTCCATTAAAGAAATTTCCGTGTCAAGAAAAGGCTCAATATTGCTACACCTTATAAGTACTTTCATTACGGTCCACAATTCTCAAACATTAGTTGATGAGAACGATCTGTCTCCTTGTGATTTTAGAAAGCCCCTCTTTGTTCGTACACACATTTATCGATAAAAGGCAGAAGAAGAATATTGACACTCGCAAGTATAACATTGTTTAGAGTTCCTCTGTTTAGTTTTGACTTTCTTAGTTTATACAAAAATTCGAGTCAAGTATTAACACCAATAAATGAAATAAAATATTAAGGTGAAATCTCAAAAAAGGGAAAGTATGTTAATGAGAAGAGATATTGATGATTTCCTCTTTATTTTCTCCTCTTTATTCTTTCATTTCTATTTCTTTTTTGCCTTTCCTGTATAATTATGCCCTCTCTTGGAAATTGAAATTCTTTTTTGTAAATTTTTCAACTTTTTACTGAATTTTTTATCATTAGAATCATGATGCATCATTTCCTTCGTGTTTTTCTTTGTCTGTCTCTAAATGTTTGGTTAGTGCCCTCTTAGAAATACCGAACAATTGACAAATTAACTTTAAAAATCAAAAAACAAACTCAAGAACAGCTTCTATGAATATAAAAACTGAGATAAAAATCCATGATAAAAATGAACACAAAATCCTATAAACAAAACAATACTATAGTTCTATATTTTGGGTTTTTTTTTTAGATGAATTATGTAAATTTTTCCACTTCTTGATCATTTTTTCTTTTCTTACTTCCCATTCATTCTCTAGCCTTTCACTCGTTTCTAAGAGGACGAAAATGAGATTTAAATGGGACAATATTTTTACTAGACTCGAACATAGTTATAGCTGACGAAAAAGGGTGGAAAAAAGAGGAGGGTAGAGAAAACATAAACCCCTTCTTATAGGAACTTATTTAATCGCATTAGGCAACTGAAATCCTTCTCAAGTCACTTGGACATACGTTACATATTAATGGCTTTTGATAGGAATCCTTGAAAGCAATCCATACTCAGAGTAAAACCCTTTTAATTCCCAATATTGTCATTTGGATTGCTGGAGCTTCATCTTCAAATGGTCGCTTTAAGCTTCCGTTGAGAGGTAAAATGAGATCAGAATAAAATCTGCTTGAGTCTCTCATTGTATGAAAATGTCCTAAAGTGCAAGTAAACGTTGACAACAATGAGTTCGCACCAGATGGCGCGTTCTCTATTCTTCGGTTGTCAATCACTGCAATCATTAAGCGACATTACGTGACAATAGCAAAATAATAAACGAATTAACGCGCTTGCAGAGTGGCCTATGTGATTGACGTTAGTTGAGAAGTCATTATCGTGTGAATGGCTCTCCAAAACTTTAGAGTCTGAAAACAAGCCCTAGTGCCACCCATCTCGATAATTCCCACGCGAACTGTCATTGGCATGATTGTAGCTTTTAGTGAACCTAGCAAGCTCGGTAGGGCGACGTAATATAAAAATTTTAGCACGGATTGCCTAGGGAATTATCTACGCCACCATTGTTAGGTGCTGGTGGTGTTACGCGTAACGACTATTTAATCTATCTCACTAACTCTGATTTCTGGATGTCGCTCCCAACTTGACGTACTATCCTGAAGTGGGACATCCATTCATGGACAACCTTCCAGCAAACGTCCTCCTAAAGTGTATCTTTCAGTTAGAATAAACAAGAACTGTTTTGAAAAGCACCTAGTAATTTGCACCCAATCCGAATCGAGTTTTAATGTACAAGTTCTTTGTCCCTATGAGGCCTAAATCTTTGCGTAATTGAGAGCCCCGTGTGTTTGCTAATTGCATTGTGTCAACGCTCTCTACAACAACGACAACAAACTACGTAAATGAACCAATCAGCCAATAGGAGAACGTTATTAGCTTGATTCTCTCATCAACAGCTACTAAGTGATACGTGAACTTCGACCAATAGGCGATTAATGTTCAATTTTGATTTCTTATCAATGAGTAATGATATTGGGAAAATTCCTGTAGGCCCTAAGTGCTATTTCAGTGTGGGACGGTGTTCGGGTTTTACGGGTGTTACCGAACCGTTCCAAGGTAGAAGAACTACCATAAGTTGATACTTCCTCGAGTTTTTAGGAGATCAATCCTGCAGTTTCCGACAGAAAAAGCCATGGAAGAGGCAAGCAAACCAAGTGTTACACCATTTTCAATAACTGACATACTGAACCGCCAGGACATCCAAGGTATAAATAATAACAGCTCAAGTCTCTGGGGGCGACGTGAAGGCCTAGATCATCACCAGTTGCCAACCTATTTACCAGCATCACCATACTTGCATAGCCCTTTCAGCTTCCAACCATATGCTCCGTGTCCGAATTATTCATATCCTACACAACCAGTTGCAAGTTCACCGAAAGATACCACACACTTAGAAGGAAGTAACGCCGAAGAAAGTACCGATCTATGTGAAGTTTCCAAGGATCAAAGTGAGTACAGCATTTGATTACACTCTTTGAGTAGGCTTAGCTTTTGTCGATTTAGAGTCATTATATCTGGAAGCTTCCCTAAACAGACCGCCTTCTAATTAATATAATCTGATTCGAGCTTTTTGTTCATTAACACAGAGCCTCCTGAAAAAGAAGGCAACGACACCTCTACCTCGAATCAACAACAGCAGAATAAACCGCGCAAGAAGAGATCAAGAGCCGCATTTTCGAATCAGCAAGTCTTCGAATTAGAAAGAAGATTTGGTCATCAAAAGTATCTATCAGGACCAGAAAGAGCAGACCTCGCAACAGCTCTAAAACTAACAGAAACTCAAGTGAAAATCTGGTTTCAGAACCGAAGGTACAAGACGAAGCGCCGACAACTCGCGTCAGAAATCTGTCCCCCCAGCGCAGCTAAGAAAGTTGCAGTAAGGGTACTCGTGCGCGATGATCGAAAACAGTACGATGATTTGGCGCTTCCTACATTACCTCCATTGCCTATTCCCTCATACATGCCACCGGGTTTTACTGGTGCGTATGGACTATGCTGCATGGATCCTGCGGTTCAACCACATTTATTATAATAGAACTTCATGGCCTACTCATTCACGTCAACACATTTCGATTGGAAGAACCAGATTTAGAAGATAATATCCATATACTCACAGTAAGGCACATGAAAAGTTCCATAGGAATTTTTCAAGTGTTGTATCCCTCAGATGAACACTCTAATCAGTCCAGTTTTGAGATTACTTTCATTTCTCTTCGCTGCGGAAATGTAACACTCATGACAAGAGCATATTAGCGTGGAGTGGATGGTTCTCCACTAGTTTACTTACTTCATCAATTTCGATTGCTGGAGTATTAGATCTTTAATTAACTCTAATCTAAGATTAGAAGTCTACAGACCTTTGTAATATAGTTAGGATTTAACCCTACGTAGTAGAGTTTCATTTATTCGTTCGAATAAGTGTACAAGATAAGAGAGTCCTGAAGTGAGCCTGTACAATAAGCGATCATAGATCACGCTCGTTGCCATGTAAAGTAGTTCATTAAATGTTATCCCTCTCTGTTAATTGAGTGCCGGCATCTTATCTCAAGTTTTCTCATTCGTGTAGATGACAGTTTTATTCTCAAACATCATCGCAGGAAATTTATTTATAAAAGTATTTTAGAGAGGGTTAGGGTCCTAAGAAAGACGATTCAGTGGTTTGAGGGGAAGAGTTTTATTGCTTAAGGGCTTCGCTATCTCTCAATATGTACATTACTAAGTAGAACAATTTGTGCTGGTTATTTGAGTTTCCTAGAGGTAAATCAAAGATAGTGAAAATCACTATGGATTGTGCATGCAATGACAATTAGATCGAACACAATAAAGCAAAGCATAACTACATTCGTCGTTGTTTATAGATTTTGGATTGTTTTGTGATGGTATGGTTGGTTGGTGCTTCGAAATCCTGGAATTCGTAGAGTGAGTTCGTCAGAACCCCCAGTAGAAGGGCAAGGTAAGGTAAGCTTTGCTGATCTTCAAGGAGTGTTGATAACGCCATCTTAGGAGGTATCATCCTAACTCCCCTTGAAGGTCGATTATCCCACAGCATTTAATTACACTTCATCGATCAAGTCTACAAAGCCTCTCATTAGACCTCATTACAGGAGCTTTTATTCAGGGGCTTAATGTGATTGTAAAACACTTCGTAAATACTCATTTAAGTGCCCCTCCTCCGACACGTCTTCTAAAGCCACCAAAGACCACTTTCAATACAAATCAGATTTACGGAACGCTGATCATTCGGTTGGAATTTGGAGCAAAAAAGTGTAGGAGAAAAAGGGGACTGAAGAGGTTAACTTCGAGTCAGTCATTCTAAAAACGCAAGCATTAGCTTGGAGTCGAAGAGCACGTTTACCGACGGAAGTATGACACTAAAGACAATAGCATGTGTTTTAGCCATTAGCAGCATATGGGTGTTCAAAATACACCAAGCAGTAGCTTTGAATAAACTTAATGGAAGTTTAATTTCAATGAATAACTGGACAAATTTTGAATGTTACAATTCTTCTTCTGAATGCCATGGTTTCCTGTTTGCCAACCATTGCTATGTATGGATCATCGTTTAGACATGTTTCAATGGCCATTATGCTATCATCCCGTCATACTGTACAGAGTGTTCTATTTAGAGTACCCAGTAATGTGGAAATCAATTCTCGGACGCTGCAGATTTTCGCCCTAACAATTGTTATCGCATAGAGATGGACAACGAAATATAGTCTTATCTCTAAAAAAGCATTATTAAGAGACATCTATCCAGAAGCAGCCCATCTTACTGCCAATGCATTCAATACATCTCAATTGAAATCTAATGGCATCTGTACTCTAAGACAACAAACTTAATGCCCCTTAAACCACACACGTAAAATAGCCTCTCCAATTTCAGCTATCACAAGATAATGTGCTGTCAAGAACTGAACATCAAAGAAAACAAACCGGGCAAACAAAAACATTTTAGCCTGGAAAGGGACCTCCTGTTATCAGACTTTCCCTCAAATCTAACCTCCTCTTACAAATCTAACCTCCTCTTTCATACGGGGTGCTTTTTTTACTCCGCTATAAAGTCCTCGAAAACTCACTTTGAGTTAATGATTGAAGCGTGTGACCCACTTAAGGGCTGAAAGAATTCCCTAATTTAATTTACCTAACAATTCCGTTCGTGCGACCCTCTTTATTACAAACTGAAACTTATATATTCCAAAAGGGTAGATTTTCGAGATGTGTCATCTATAAGTATTTCGCAATTAACATGGGAATCTACATGTGGGGTCCGTGGTTTAAAGGAAAAGAAAATGATAGACTGAGTAGCGATGGACACTCTTTAAACAAACCTAGACATTGGAATGACAAGCCCTAATTCTAAATCTAAACCTGGAACTAAACATGACAACAGAACAACGATACTGCGCTAATCTATTCTCATTTTTCCCAAACCCTTCAATAGAATCGATCAAACTACAGGATCTTCGATCACTCAAATGAAGTGCTGTTACTCAGGATGACCATGAAGTAGGGAAATATTGAGTTTCCTGTCGAGAATTTGATGGCTGTTCAACAACAAAAGACCCTTCGGAAATGGGACAACTGAATACACTGAATCTCAAATGAACATTCATGATCTTTTAATTTTTCACACAGAAAAATTAAAAGAAATAACACAGATTTAAAGGCTAAAAACTAATATTTGTTAAAGTAATTCTCGGAAAAAGACAATTATTTAATGCAAATTCCTTGAAGCAATAATTGCAGACGATATTGACTCATTTTCTTTGCGATTTTTTTGTTTCGATATTATTTAACGTTTTGCGACAGCCTTCAAAAATATGCATCCCGGCAAATTTTAATTTAAAGATTGCAATGAAAACAGACTTTTTAAATGAATCTAGAAGATAGATAATCCAGAGCGGAAACCTCATAGTATTTGATATTTTGATTGCTTTAATCTTTTACACAACATTACTAAAACCTTTGGCTTATCGCAAAACAGCACATTATCTTACAATTTTGTCTATTAACTCTTCAAACTTCGTAGGTTCAAGGTGAAGTCTGTTGTGAACATAGTATTTTTGTCATTTTTTTATAATCTTGATATGAAAGTGATAGATATCTAGTCAGATATGTATTTATCGATTTATTCGTATTAATATATGCATAAATAGAATCGAACATTCATTTAAAAAGAAATAGAAAAAATCACTTACCAGATATTTTTAGAAACAATGGAAACAAATAGTCGAAATCAAGTATTGCATCCCTCTCGATGAGTGAGCAATTTTAGATATAGAAATTTAAAATCTAGATCTCAAGAACTCGCTTAAGATTCGGAAATTATATAATAAGTATGAAGAAAATTCAAATTGTAAGTGTGTGTGTATGTGAAAGCTGGACATGAAGGTTATGAGATATTATATATGATCCGTATGAATAAAAGCTGAATGGTATTGATTATCAAGGGTACTTGCTATACAATATTATACTGTAGAAATGTACTAATGTCTACAAACATATGTACTACGTGTAATGTTACATAAACACTTCTTTCATGTTCTGTATATGTTTATTCGGTGCAAAAAATCAGTAGACAATACGTTTTGATTAGTATTTTGATGAGTTGTATCATGTCCAAAACTGGGGCTATCAAAACATAACAACGGGAAGGGGATCGGCTCGGGTATATATATTTTTAACCCGAATGAAAGCGAAAGAGCTCACTGTCAAAGCTTCTCAGGTTGAAAATAAACCCAAGCGATGATGGCTTTACCGAGGGAACGAAATATACCCATTACGGTTTTTATATCGCTTTGAATCAAAATGAGTACTAGCTGTCTTGGATGGTAACTGATACACGCGAAAATGCCACAGGCAGCACTGCGATACAGACAAAATAAGGAACACGTAGCAGAGTTGTGTCAAAACTTTGATAAGAAACGTCGGAAACAACTAGCTATAGACAGGATATAGATTGATTTTTCAACATGAACGTCGCTATGATATAAATACTTCAAGTCAAAACATGGAAAAAGAAAAACGAAAACACATCTGATAATAGAAGGATCACCTCCTTCCCATCAAACAGTTCAGTTGGTGGGTAATTGTAGTGTAACTTTCAAAGTATATCTTGTTTATAATCGTTGTTCTTTGAAAGACAGTCACAACAGTCGATTTGGGAAAGCAATTTATCACTGATAAGATAACTTGGAATCTTTCTAATAACGTTGTTGTCAATTTAATGGAATGCTTAAAAAAACAAGAATTGAAATAATCATTAAGATTAGTTAACGAATTTGACTTAAAGTTAAAATAAATCAAGAATCATTATAGCTCATTTTTTTCAGTCACTATGGCGCTAGTAATAGTCAGGTATTTTAGGCATAGCTTTTAATCTATTGTAAGTCAACTCTAACCCTCACTAATTACGAGGCAAAGGGCTAGATTCTGGCAGACATTAATATCATATTCCTGGGTCAAAAAATAAATCATTCTTAACCTGTACTAACCTCGCGAGAGTATCCAAATAAATCGAACACTTTTTCATAGTTTCTTGCACTTTTTTCGTCTTGATGCATGAAATAATTGTGATAATTATTTATATCCTCAACAATTATCACAAGAATTTTATTTATTTTAAAAGTTCAATATCTTTTTAAATAAAATTTCCGAAGTAAAAATGCAATTGGTACAAGTTTCAAATGCAACAAGGTACAGAAATGTACAACTACGTGGGAAAATCTCAAACGTACGAGGACACTCATTTTGGAGTATAAATTTAGAATTACAGTCGTAAACACTCTTCGATGCTTTCATTTTGAAGTGGTCGAATTGATTACCAATACTGAAATGCATGGCTAAGTTAATCAAATAATCCTGGATTTGAAGAGCTACTCGTAGCTATTTGTCTGCTACTTCGGGCACTTCACAGACATGACGACTTGATTAGATGAGAGAACTATTGAACGAAATTACTGACCACGACCGACTCCCCTTGAAATGTACTTAAAACACAAGAAATTTCAAGGGCAAGAAAAAAGGCCTTTAACAAAGGTGTTGACACATGCTTTGACGAGATCCCAGCTTTCTAAAATACTTATTCTCTTTACATAAACGCAACCTATTGCTGATCAATGGGATGATTAAATCGCCTTTGCTGGTATTTATAAGGAAAGGGTCTTTAATCTCTCTACATGAAAACCCAATATCTTTTTAATCTCCACTCGGCTTCAAGCATGGAGGAATGTTCAGTTTTAACCTCTAAGTACCGGTAAAGGACCTATAATTGCGTGCTAATTACACGCAAATCGTTCCGCATATCTTCAAGGAAGTTCTATCTTCTGTCATGGTTGTGGTCATCAAAATCGATCAAAACGTGCAGCGTCTACCCTTGATAAAGATTGACGGGAATAAAACTCATCGCTTCAAGAGTGCTTAGTTCGTCTTATAAGGTTCCTATCGACAAACCTGATTATTGTAAGCCCCAGAGGCCAATTATCGTCCCTTCAACTGTGTCACTAACAGTTGGTTTACAAGTTCTACAAGGAATTAAATCTCATTGCGATGGGGTTTGTACAAAACGCCGAGTGCGTCTGTTAAGAAAAATAAGAATTCCAACAATTGCCAAAAGTTGACTCCGGTTAAGAAAAGAAAAACATCATCTCCTACTCCAACTAACGAAAGCGAAAAAAACTAAAGCAAAATGTAGGGAAAAAAGGGTACGACCGTAGGCGAGAACGCGGGAAAACGCAGCCAATCAGCGAGCAGTGCAAATTGAATAGATTGTATATCAGTTCGTGGAGCTCTAATTAGAAGACAAACAAACACGTGTTTGTATTTTGTGTGTGTGTATGTGTCTTAGGGCATTTTGGTGAAGTTTGATCAAGTCATGGGAAGAGAAATTTGTTGAAGTAAGTTGATATTGTTTTAATAAGGCGTTAATGGTGTTCCAAGAACGCCATTCAGTGATTGTGTTTCTTGTCTAGTTCCTGTCCATTAATATAGCTAGGTCTTGAGTTTCATGGCAAACCCTTCCAGCTACGTCTGGCTCTTATTCACTAAACAAACATAAAAATGCCTGAAAATATCGCATATGTGATTTCTATCAACGACGAAATAAAACCTTTTTCTAAAGCCTAGAGTTAAAAGCAGTAATTTCTATGAATCATATAGTGAGTGCATATTGTCCTCAGTTCCTGAGCTTTTTAGTTGTCCACATAGAAACAGCTTGGTTTTTTTACGAGTGAAAAGGGAATTGTTCTGCAACTGGTCTTATTTTAACGACGTCGTGTATTCTTTGAAGTTTTCGTACGGTTGAAGTCGCGAGGAAAAGGAGGAGATTTGGTTTACGCAGTTCCTCCTCTAATTAAAACATTCTTCAAGGAAAGAGCTTTGACACAAAAGTAGCGAACATCTGTGGGGTGGCTCTTTATACCCACTACAATGTACACCACAAATTGCTTGGGAATGCCTAAATCTTATTGGCCAAAACGAATAATATCTGTGGACTTTTATTCTCAATCAAGAAAGTTGAGAAATTAGGAAAAATAAAAATGAAGGAACTGTAGGAACTAATGAGCGGAAAATATCTTCGCGCCAGTCTATTCTACAGTCAATTAAAAGTGTTCGTTTTTCCAATTATTCTATTACATTATTCTATTTACTTGGCACCAGATTAGCACGAGTCGAAGGTTTATTCGCATTTGGAAGCAATTAAGACACATTTTGGCTTATCTCTCTGAACACGGATCAAAAATGTGTCTAAGAACGATGACTACATTGCCATACATGTCTGCATAAGAGTGAAGATGAAATATCTAAAGTATAAGAAGCATCAAATACCATCTAGGATGAACTCGTTTCGACATTCTAACATCACGATCGATTATCTGTTTGTAAGATGGTATACTACTATGAAAATGAAAAGAAAATTTTAATTGAAAAGTCCTACGTAAAAGACAATACGACTACTAGGGAATTGGTTTTAAATGCTTTAATATATATGCCTTAATGGACTTACAAAAAAAATCGAAAATTGAAGAAATACATAAACCAAACAATTATAGCGAAAATAAGGGCCGAATATCAGGATCACTGAAAGGTTTAATGGATCTGAAATATATAGAATTAAAACTAAGCAACAAAACACGAGAATTTAGGATTAAAAAGAGAATAAGAATACAAACAAGCCGAGTTGTAACTCAAGCAACATTATAAAAGGCTTGATGGTTCTAAAAATATTGGAAATTACTTTGAAAATTTTAAACAAGACTTACTAGATGATAGAAAAGAATAGAATAGAATGGAGTTTCTTTGAAAGAACAGTTTTTATTCGCAACAATGAAAACCTATTTGAGTGACCCTTGAAGAAACTGAGAAGTGAAGTTTAAAGACAATATGGTCAAAGTGAATTCGAATGGAGCTGAGGTAACATTATGGATGGGTTCAGTAATGGCCTTGAAAGCATTCCAATTTGGATTAAAGAATCTATGAAAAGAAATGTCTTTTTTCATTGACTATAGCAGGTTAATGGTGTGTTCACATTACTTCCTGGCTTTTATGGGGATTTCTTTTCCACATCGAAGCAAGGAAATGCGCATAAAAGCAATTTAAATTAGTGTTTATAAAGTTTTTGAGAGACCATATCCTAGCTATTGTCAACTGTAAGAAAATTAGAAGACATTAACCTATTTATTTCCTATAGCAGGAAATGTTGAAAATGCCAATCAAAAGAAATTACAGGTTACCTAAATTCGGCACAGAATAGTGTAAAATTACACTAAAGTACTCTGCCCTCAAATCTTAAAGGTTTCTGAATCCTAGTTTAATGTACCTACATTTTCAAATGTTTTTTGTTATGGGAACTGTTAATGTTTTACCCCCTGACATGAAAGGGGAAAACATGAAAACTAGAAACTTATAATATTCTGATATTGATATTAAGATTATTCTTTTTGGCGTTTCTCCTATAATTATATATTTCCTTTGTTTTCATTTTTTCTTAGTCTTTTTTCATACTTCCCATTATCAAAACATACAATCCCACCGGCTTCAGCGTGGGATGGGCATCTTAATAAACTTGAAATACAAACAATCATTTATTTACTTCATTTCAAATCTTTGTTTTAAGGAAAGAGCAAACCATACTAAAATATAAGTCGTTATTCTCATTGTTTTTTCGCAGCCCTTAATTTTCAAAAAATTACGTTTTTTTTACACGGCTGAATTTATTAACTTTACTACTTAAATTCTAATGAGAAGATAAAAATACTCTTTCATCGTTAATAAATGTTATTATTATATGGCAAGGTAATTTCACGCGCTCTCATTGGACAATTTGGGGCCCATAACTTACGGAAAAGACCAACAACCTTATTTTTGTGTTCGCCTTACTATATAATAAATATCTTATTTACATCGCTTGCTCGGTCCGTACGTAAGTTATGGAATCTTGTTTTTTTCGACTTTTTCGGTAGTGGAAAAAACCTTACGGCCCCCGCACTAGGTTAATAAAAAGTATATATATTCATAGCCATCAGTGAAGTACAGCACATTGTAATATTGGTTGTTTAATAGTTTTATTAGTTCATCGACTTTCCCCTCAATTCATGGTTCCGGCTCAAACAATAGCCAACCAATCACTGTAGCAATGGTTTTCCCCAGTGGAATACATCTTGTCCCACAGACACCATCATAAACTGCCTGTTTTCACAAAGGTTTCTTGCATTACTTGAATTTGATCCTCGCATTTCTATAGAATGTTAAAAATCCCAACAAAATGTAAAAATCTGTTTGTGATCAGAATCTCAGGTGTGCAGTTTTCTTGCAGACTTTATTTGGCTTGTGGGACATAGCAACAGAATGAGAATTGCGTATGCGCTTAAGGGCTTACAGAGACCGCTGTCTGTTAGTAACAAGAAGTCGTAATTGGATCATACTCATACGATGGAAAGCCATTTCAGTGCTTGTTTGCACTTCTAGAATTCATATAATGAAGTGGCATCCAAACAGAATACGAAGAAACTACTTCCGCATTATTCAATATTACCCCGTGTAAAGTTACAAGTAAACTCTCTAGCGATTTTTGCCGCAACTCCCTATAAAACACTTACTGTCTAGCAGTACCATTTCCCTTTTGCAACCTTCTATGACATGTTAGGCATGTAATTATAATTATAAGGGGAATAGTTCATTTTTTGCAATACGACCTGCATAATCATAAATGCAAAGTGCAAACAATGAAATTTGCAATCGCAATCCGGACGACGCCTATCTGAAATAGTTTATGTTTATCGATCGAACAATAAAGTGTAAAGCCTGCAGAGGAACTGAAAAGTTCTTACAGGTTCAAAATGAACAATAATTTTAAAGAATTTTTACTGGCTTTATTTCTTGCAGCCCAACAGGCAAAGAATAGCAACCATTTGCGGAAAGT
Organism: Stichodactyla helianthus; assembly: GCA_015163945.2. Lineage (NCBI taxonomy): Eukaryota > Metazoa > Cnidaria > Anthozoa > Actiniaria > Stichodactylidae > Stichodactyla > Stichodactyla helianthus. The sequence goes on along the minus strand of WUAP02121804.1, from coordinate 9,824 downwards.
ACGATTCACATCAATCTTTTTATTTACACGAATCCGGGATTAATCCCAAACTCTATTTTGCCCATTGTAAGTTACTACGAGAAAAATCGACTCGTGTAAAAATGGAGAACGCCCGAGTAATGTCCACGCATCTAAGACGTTGTCAGTACAAAAAGCTTGGCTACTGTTGTTTTAATAAAGGCAAAGCAGAATCGTATCGGAAACGATGATAACCTTTGGTTTGGGTGACGTTCGAAGCTAAAGGCTGTCAGAACCAAATCGTCCTATTTGTCAGCCAAGACATCGGTGGTTTTTAATTAAAAATCTCTTAACAAAATTAAAATTACAATAAAGCTAAGTTTATTAACACTAACTATACTACATCTAGTGTTTAATAAACGAGGGGGAGTGCTATCTGCTTAGAAAGGTCCCATATAATGCGTTGTGTTTTTCAAACCAGAAAAAAAGAAACCCTTAATATAGGCTTAACATTAAGACTAAGCCATAAAACACTAGCCTTTAGCCAGATTACGCCTATGGTGGAAATCAAGGGTGGTGTAGCGGTAGCGCACTCGCCTCTCACCACTGGGGTCTCGGGTTCGATTCCTGGACTCAGCATTTCATGTGAGTAGAGTTTCGTGTTACTTCTCTCCCTTACTACGAGGGTTTTCTCCGGGTTCTCCGGTTTTCCTCCATCCGCAAAACTCAACACGCTAAATTCCAATTCGATCTATGGGTTAGCCGAGCCCCAACTTACATCATCCCAGAGGTTGTTTCAGGGTTCGAAGAAAATTGATTGCAAAAATTGATGGCTCATTTCCCTTTGCGGGGACAGACGAGAGAAGTGGAGTGTTTCCGCGTGTAGGCTATCCTGAAGTACATGATTAGACAAAGTTAGCACTGTGTGTTTGACCTTGGACATCCTGGGATATTAAACTACAGGTTATCAGTTTTAACAGTCCTCTACTATCGTTTTGTTGTGTGAATCAACTGCGCATGCACGTATTAACTGAATGTTTACTGCATTTCGATTTCTCCCCCTAGCTGGGTTTTACCCGGCACGAAAAGAAAATTTTCAATCTCAATTCATTAAACCAATATAAATTGTCTTCTCCAATTCGCAACATTTGTTTCTTTAGAACCATTGTTTATCTATTCGCAACACTTGTTTCTTTCTGTTATTTATCTGTTTATCATTATTTTTCTATTTATTGATATTAAATTATAAATCGTATCGATATGAAATTATTAATCGTATCGATATTGAACTATTACGTCGTATCGATATTCAATTATTAATCGTATCGCAGAATAATCGTTGTCTATTAAGATAAAATTAACGCATTGATTTCAAAGTTTTGTTATTTTTACTGGATCGTAAACACCTCTGCAGTTTATCCTGCTTACACTTTCTCGTTCTAAACAAAATCCGGTTAGAAGAAAAATAAAATCCCCTATAACAAAAATAATGCTGTTCTTCAGTGAAAAACATTTCCTATTTGCCTGCTCTTCCTTCAACTGTTTTTTTCGTTTTTTTCCGATTGACATAATAATAACTTTAGTTATAATAACAAAAGCCTTATTTGATGTAGTCAACTGAATACGCTTAGCTTCACACTACCACCAAAACTTTGGAACTACCGCCACTTAAACACTCCTGCCAAAACTTTATTATAAAAACAAAAAAATAAAAAAATAAATAAAGAGAAATACTATATATAATCTAAAAATAAACAATAATTTTTAGAGGAACTATGGGGAAAAACCTGAAAAAATAAACTTGAATATTTTTCTACCGAGTTCGTTTTGAAAACGCAATTTGCGTTTCAATCTATCTGGAAATGTGTTCCGAGCAAAATTTGTATAGTTTGACAGACTAGAACTAGAGAACACGACAGCAGTCACGGGCGTGGTGGAGCACCTTGCACACGAGTGACAAGAACTATGGTGATAGAAGTATTTCATGACGTGACTCAACTTGTCATTAATTGATTGACAGCCGAGTGGACGAACTCTTATCAGTACATCTACCTGTTCAATTAACATTCAAAACACACTTCTTTCACACGAATTTTCCTGTTCTAGACCTCGAAGGATTATTTAAATAGTAGAGACCCGATCTAACATGTATTTCTTTAAAAAACACGTACATTGTTGAATATTAGTTAGGCAAAAGCCAAAACAAAATCGACCGTCTTTTTACCGTATGTTGGTGTTTTAGCATATTCGAATAAAGGTTCTACTAAAATGCCAACGTCTCGCACACCAGACAGAAATTCAAGCTTATCTTTAAAGTTCTTTAAACCACCACCTTACGATGAAGAGCATATCTCTTCAAGAATTGAGTCTTAAAAAGCAAATACTAAAATCCAAAAATAAATCTTGGTTCTTCAAGCGCTATTGATAGAAACTTGTTGTCAGAAATATCGGATGCTGATTGATTTTGATTGATGGCTTTCAGGCAATTAGTTGATGTGTTGACAAGATTGACAAAGAGGCGCCACTATCAATATCAAAGCCTTCACCCCTGATGAAGCCCACACGTCCGTATTTACTCCTATCAAAAGAAACGGAATGCTGCTAGATCATAATGTAAAAATAATGATTACGACCAAGAAAGCTTGTGACAAAGAAAGCTTTCGTGCCTTTAGGCGCTTGAGGTTATGTTTCCGTCTTAGTCGAATAACTCAGACAAAAAACCTATTCATTTGTTTCTTTAGTACATAAATTTTCATTTTTCTATAAGCTTGATTATACATACATATATATGTCTCCAGAACACAAGAAAGTCTCGTTGAAATTACTGTATAATTGTGTATAAACGAGACCCAAAAAATAAAAATGTCCAAATGTCAATGTTCAAAAGAGAAAGAGCTTCTAGGGCTTCCATTTTTTGGTGAGGATATAGATTGTCTTTCAGTTATCTGTCTATAAGCTTATTCCCACATCCTAAATAACATCAGTTTGCACTGATAGTCCTAAACATTTGAAGACCTGTTGTAATATAGAAAAATTAAACAAAAGTAGTGAGAAACACTTTTATAAGTTTAGATCAACTTTTTTCATGTTTTGCCAGTTTTCATGGACACTACAGACTGTTTTTCTTTTATGTGTTTTGACGAGAAAAAAATAAATGTAGAATTAGCGACAAGAGTTTCCTGTGCTATCGTCGTAAACATCGCTTAATAATCTTTAACAGGCCCTTGGAATTAGTGACAAACTACTTTGAGAGATCTGTAGATAGCTGCAGGGCTTGGGAGAATATGTATTATAATAACAACTGATGTTAATATTCTATGCATGGCTCAAAAGACGTAAAAGAACCCAAGGAGCTAGTCGGCGTCCTAGCTAATTTTGATTGTGCAGAATAAAAAAGCTGAGAGAGACTTAACAATTGTGTTAAAGATAAGGCAAAATATCCTTGGCCGCCAGTTTTTTAAGAAATTATAACTACTTTCGATGTCATTATTAACACGAAGACCAAAATACAAAAAAAAAAAAAAAAAAAAAAAAAAAATTGAAAATCTGAGTGAAACAGAGCATGGGAATATTTTTGGGGCATTAAATCTATTTTTCAATTGTGGGAAAGCTTTCGGTTTTTAATACTGAAAGAATTGAATTGAACCAGAAAAGTAGCGTATATCATCGTTTTCAAGTAGCATTAAAAAAGAATAATGAAAGTATCTCTTGCTCATCCACACGCTCTCGACGATACTTGAAAGCCGATGAAGTTTAAACTTAATCGTGATGAATGGTCTGGTCTCAGAACTTCAAGAGAGCCTAAAATTACCTCAAGTAACTGATAGCGAGGAGCAGACCCTTTTTGTTTGGTCAAGAGTTTCAAACAATTTGTGGGATTTTTAGAAAGAAATTCGTGTTGGATTATACATTCTTGGAGTGTTGATTTTATTGCTTCGCAGTGACTGAATCATGAAAAATAAATGATCAACGTCATCTTAATGGGACAATAGACCAAATTATGCATCATGCAATGCGCAGTTAAAGTAAGAGTTTTTATCGGGTTTTAATAGCGCTAATGATAGAGGTACTATTCTAGGACTACAATCTCGTAGACCAGAGGAGATAAGTAGCATAAGGAAACTGTTTACACAGTCAATGCCTCTCTTAACGTCCTAAACATTTCAAGGGGTTATTCGTCCTCGATAGCTATACAGCTCCGCCTTCTTAAAAGGGGCCATGACCCACTTGCTTTTCACGAGTCTCATGAAAACCAGCCATAAATCTTAATTTCACTATAATTTAAAAAACAAAACCCCAGACCTATACAAACAGTAACCACTTACTAAAGCCTCACTAAGTGCTTATTCTACTTTGAGGGCTTTTTTATGGATTTGAATTTGTCTAGCCGATTACCACGAATCCGTCCAAGCGAAGAACACGAGTTGCTTTTATGTACGAGGCTGGCTAAGCTATCTTGATATGTAATTACCCCTCTATTAACTTGGATCTAGCATTTAAAGGGCCACAGTCATTAAGGGTTATAAATACAAATGGCATTTGTGGCTCGCCAAAGGTCTCTCTTAATAACAGCCACTTGAAAGTAACATGGGAATGCTATTTGCCTAAAAGATCATTTTTCAATTCAGCTGTCTGGAGGCATAAGTCAACAATATTGGACAGGGAATGAGCTTCTTTCTTGTCAAGTAGAAAAACGAGTGGATTCGCGCTTAAACGTGTTGTCTTTTAACACGTTTTTAGAAAATTAAGATTTAAAAGCAAATGAAGTCTGGTAGTGAACTAGTAGAAGAGGAGTTCACAGTAGAAAGACAAGGAGAAAGAAATCACGGAAGAGTACGCGTTCTACGTAGAGTCCTTGGGAATCAATTATAGCTAAGGGTTTTCTAGGACTGTCGAGTTTTCTAAGAGCAGAAATGCATACACGATAAGACGTGGAATAGAAATATACCGGTATCGCTTTAAGGCCCTTCTTGAAATAGCACTTAAAAGGGGCTAGAGCCTTCTTAGACAAAATAGAGGAACGAAAAACAACCCTATTTCCGACTCTTATAAGAACTTTATGTTCTCTAGACCTGGACGATTTTGGTTAACTAAGCAACAGAACCTTCCATAGTGTTATATCATAAGCATGGATATTACACGTACTTGAATAAAAAATAAATAAATTCAAAAAGAGTGAAAAACACCTATTTAAAGTGAAACGTGGTCTGGCATATTGGAACGATTATCATATATTTTATGGGATGATAAAAGTATTTTTCATTTGGAAATATGGTTTATTAATTAAACTAAAAACATGACTAAACCACTATTTCATCAGCTGTTCGATTGTCTTGAGAGCTCTTTGCTAAAACGCCTGCATTTTTAACAAAGTCAACCTGTTTTTTCATGCGTTTGTACACGTATTTAGACAGCACGAATAAATGAATATTGAAATCGTCTTGTCATGTTTGGAAAATCTTCGAAACAAATATGGACTGTAATTTGAAAAGTCAGTGGTTAAGTACCAAATATATGTAATCTTTATTTGGGCTATGACGAGATTATCAAAGATATGTTCTTAAAAGCTTGTAAATTGGAAGTAATTTCTGGCACACTACAAATAGCTTCTCCTTTTATGTTATAATTACTTAAAAGCATTGGTCCTTAATTATGCAACATCACAAGGTCAATATTACTGAGCTAATCTTAGCCTTCTCTGAATATCTAGTCTCTGATATCAAGGTGACTTTTGAAAAAATCAATGTTTAATTTAAAAACATTAGCAAAGTGTAATACTTTTATATATACTTAGTAATGGTCTTATGTAGAACGCTTTTGCTGTACAAGATGTACACTATATTGTATACAATTGATTTCACTTTCCAATTCAGTTGTCAGGGAATAATTTGTGGCACCAATGTTAGCATCTTAAATATATTCCTTTATATATATATATAAGGTTGATCTTAAGCTTAAGAATTCTAAAAAAAGTGTTACAGAGCTAGAAAAATACAAACATTAATTTTCTTTTTTACTATGTAATAAAATGCACATCACTCTAAATTTGATGATGAATCTTTTAAATTCATGGTGAAGCTTTTAAAATACCATTTTATTTTTCAAAACAAAACCTTTCTTCCTCCCTTCAACAAACTCATTATTTATATCAAAGATAATGCACCCTCATTTGTACTACTATTTGTAGATTTTTGCAACCATTGGAGATAAATAAACATTGGTATTATTATATTGGGAATAGTATCCAACATACATTTTTCAGTCTTGCCTGTTAACCATCTTTTTATTAAAATTAACTGATATTTAAAAGCTAGAATAGGGCTTCCTCTGGAAATTAGATCATTATAACCCTCTTTCTTATTTTTTTTCCCTTCAAAATGTTAAAGAGACTTAGTTGTTTTCATTTTTATTGGGTATGTGTTGTACATGTGTGTGCAGTGAAATAGTATGTGTGCTAGTATTGAAAAACAGAATAGTCATCACCTTAGAGGTACTGATACTCAAAAGACAAAAAGAAACTAAACATCATTATGTTACAGTTACTGCAGTTCTCATTATTCTGAGAATTCAGACATTTCAACTGCTTGTTGTGAAATTGGTTTTTTGCTGCTGCTGACTAAAAATAATCAGTTGCTATCTTTTATATTTTTGATTGGTGGCAGTGAAAAACAAATTGCAATGGGTAGCTCCAAGTTAGCAAATACTGAGAATCACAGTAATTATATTCACAAGCATTTTCCAGAGCTTCCATTGAGTACTAAAGGAAGCTAGAATCAAAAATATAGTGGACAATAAGAAAACTTTCATCATGATAGGATAGTAGCAAAAAAACCATTGATTTTTCAAATCAAAAATAATAGCAACTGTATTATTTTTCTTGATATTTTTGGTATTTTCTCATTTAGACCAAATAACTAAAATAAAATGATAAGACCTTTAAACTATATGGCTGAGAATCTCAAAGATCATTTGCCTGTACTTCATAGGTTATTAAGTTGTAAATTTTCTATGACTTGCTAGAGGTGCATTAAGAATGTGCCTACAACAAACGAACTTCATTTGGTTACAAATGTCCATGATAAAGGTTAATATTTGATTGCTTGTGAAACTATGGGAATGGCTGTGAACCGCTATTGATTTTAAAAATATCCAATATAATATAGAATACATCTTATATAATATGAAAATTACCTTTCTATATGCTACTTCCACACAGAAGCATTTAAGGGGTTGGGGAGTGGCTATGTGGGGTATGTCATTTAATCAGCAAACATTTAGAAAAACATTTCTTTAGTTTTCTTTATGTCCTATATCAGTAGCTTTATAATGGTATCATGATGACTCTGAAACATCACTCAATAAAACGTCTTCTTTCTTTAAGTTTTGTAATAGTATGTCATTTCGTTCCTTAAGGCATCAATAGGTACCTATACCAAGAACAGAAACAGAGATTTACCAGGCTTGGGAAGGTCTAGACCTTAAATTGAGGTTAATTAGGCTTTAAGAAGAATATTAATATAGACAAAGAATAAAAAGTGTTCCAAACTAAAAAGGAGGGCACAGCTTTCAACATCATTTCTCAAAAGAGGGGAACTGCTAGCACCCTACACCACAAACACACAGTACCAACCATAGTTAATGGAGGGAGATGGCAGTCCCCCTCTATTAACTATGTACCAACACAGGTGGAAGTCAAAGTTTAAAACTTCACAGTCTCACAATTCTACAGTTTATTTATAAAACTTATTATCTTTTTTAAAGGTTAAGATTTTATTCTCCTTTGACGTTATAAGGTTAGACAATTTTAAAATAAGTTTCCTTAACTTTAGAATAATTTCATATTAATTTTAATGTTTTGATAAGAGACTCATTTATATTCATTTATATTTTAGTTGAGTAAGGATTAACTTGTTGTTCAATCTTTATTCCAAGGAGTTGTACAAATGTTATCATTGAGCACAAAAGTTGTTGGGAGATTAACCAATATTTCGATCGAATGATTTTAGCCGCAATATTAAGTCTGACGCGCAAAAACTAGAAGTAAAGCAAAATTAAGCACCTATCTATACTCTCAGCTAGCTACAATACTATACAAATCCTAGATTTTAAACTAACAGAGAATTAAAAGTTGGATTGACAACCCAGTGGAACTTACCTCGAGAAGAGAGCTAAACTTTCCATTGAATAAATGAGCAGTTTGTTCAAATTTTACTGTAAACAAACTGCTAAGATGCAGAGAAATCATACTTGAATGTAAACTAAGTCCAAAATGTACGGAGTCGAAGTATTCAAGCATTTTTTCCAAGTAAAAGTTCAGCTACAAACACAAACTACTTTTTCTTGAAGCAACTCGTGTTTGAACTCTGAACTTGGCTGTCAAAAACATTACGTGTCCACATATTCATGTCAAAAACATTGTTACGTCACAGCAAATAACGGCTTGTGATTGGTTGAATACATTGCGCGCGCTTTTACGCTTTTACACACAGTGACCACAGGAAACCCGTATATATTCATCGGCTGTGTAAGATTTCCCGCGGAAATTTATCTTATATCGTAGAGTAAACAGGCATAGATGGGGCCGCTCATTGAATTTAGAAATGAAAGGACAGATTATATATATCCATTTCGTCAGTAAATGAAGGGAAGGGCTTTTGTTTACAGGGAGTTGTGCAGGTGTGGATCCAGGATATTTCTAAGGGGGGTGACGTTCACGACTCGGGCGCGTGGTGCTTTGCGGGCCAGAAAACACAGGAAACCCAAAAAATGCGCGAAAAGCATCCAACACGGCATAATAACAGTGCTTGAAATCAATAGAGAATAACGCAAATAATGATGCAACAATCCGACGTAAAAGTGATGTAAAAATCAAACGTCAAGACTAGATTGGCTTTGTGAGTGATTGGATAACCTATTTATAATGAGGTTTCCTACAAAAGGGGAGGTGGGTGACTAGTTACCCCCTTCACCACCCCTGGATCTGCCCCTGTTGTGGATAGCAGGTAGTGCTAGGGTTTACCCGTGAAATGGTCTGAGGGCCGGCTATACTCTCCCCTGATGGCTGCGAGCTAGAACAGTAGTGGGTAACCGTCTGCCAGAGGGACAAAAGGCACTTAATCGCCCGTCAGGTCCAAAAAGTCCATACTCCGTCTCAGCTTATAGTCCCGGGGGTATCGCTTGAATGCCGCCGGCATCCATGAGTGAAAATAAAATCATCAATTTACATCAACCTTTTACACCGAAATTTTATTCTCAGTGGTATCTATAAGCATTAGTCAGTCCTGGTATGTCCACTTTGATGACAGAACACAAGAATTGTACCTACTACAATAAGTTGAACACACCTCAGAAGATCCTTTGCATTCTGTTTGCCAGGAAATACTAACTTTGGTTCTGTAGTGCTAATATGGTAGAAACATCTTACAGATTACGACTGTGGAGTGTACATAACAGAATTAACAAAATTATGCTAAGAATTTATGCCAATTCTTTATTTACGTGTCACTTCTGCAACAAGGGTCTTACAACACCCGTGCAGATTTGCTGCACTTTTTTTTTTTTTTTCGTGTTTTCAACTAGAAAGCTTTAAAGAAAAGACGAAAGACTTTCACCAAGTACCTGTCAGTGGTCACCCATCCGAGTATTAACCCAGCCCTAAGGCTTGACTCACTATCTTGAAAGCACAACGCATTTAACCACTCGTCTATCGATTTCAAAGAATTTGCATATCAATACCGGCCAAAACAATACAACACAAAGACTAGGTTATTTTGCTCTTTCAAATCGACGTGAACCGTGGTTAGAGCAAGGGGTTGGTCGTCTATGTTCTGGGGACCGGCCAGCCTCTCCCCTGATGCTTCGGCAAA
>WUAP02121793.1:0-16030 GCA_015163945.2 Stichodactyla helianthus | reverse complement strand
GTTCTCTGGAGTTGAGATTCTTTTGTCTTGCCCTCCAAATTCAGCTGCATTCCGACGTGCTGCAAGGGGCCTATTGGCGTAAGAAGGTAAGAGAAAAGAAAGGGAAAGGGGAAAAGACGATGAAATGCTAACATTTCGTTACAAAGGAGACTGAGAAATTCTTGGCTGATGTGTGACGTCATAGTTTAGATGTTGGCCTTTTTTTTCTTTTTGACACCCTGTAACTCCAACTTTAATTGGGAGTGGATTTCGTGATTTTTTTTAAATCGCTCATATCGCATCAAAAACACTCGGATATATCTGAATTTAGCACATGTAGTAGCTCAAACATTTCAGCTTTTAACGGTGTATTCGAAAATTAATTTTTGATTCGCGTTTGCACGTTACGGACCGATTTTCTAACAGTGGTGTTTCATAAATTTTGTCCTCCTGTTCGCTCAAAAATCGATCAATTTCCTTGAAACTTCAGATTCTTGGTAAATGGATTGACATAATTTTAGCTGTTCGACGAAAACAGGCCTAAAAACCGACTATAAAAATAATGCATCGATAGATTTTCTCCAAACAAAATCAATTCAAAATCAAAAATTAATTTTCGAATACACAATTAAAAGCCGAAATATTTGAGTTACTACATGTTCTAAATTCAGAAATATCCGAGTGGTTTTGATGCGATATGACCGATTTTGAAAAATCACGAAATCCACTCCCAATAGGCCCCTTGCAGCACGTCGGAATGCAGCTGAATTTGGAGGGCAAGACAAAAGAATCTCGACTCCAAAGAACCAGAAACCTATTGTCTTGCCCTCCAAATTCAGCTGCATTCCAACGTGCTGCAAAGGGCCTATTAAGTCGGAGTCACCTTAAGTGTACTTAAACCCACCCCAATTTCTCACCGTTTACTCTAGCTCCTTCAGAAACGGATGATTCCAAAAGTCAACTTCCAGACACCATTTACTTTGGGCGTAATGATTCACTTCCCATTTCAGATCACGTGTCATTCTCTTGGGAATAAGATTCTTTGTTTTTTTGCACTAACTTCTAGCAATCTGAATATTTTGATATTTATTTTTTACAGGTTGAAGATTACAGAAACTCCACAATGATTGATTGTATTATGGCGATTTCTTCTGATACACTTGTTCTCGTGGATTCTTCAAGCAAGGTACATACGTCTTGTTTGATGGTTAAATGTTAAACTATCGTAGTCTGTGGGATTTAAGACAACCTGTGGTTGCCCACAAAAGCCATTGCGGTTAAGGAAAACCAAAAGGAAAAGCGAAATTGTAGAATATGGGGGAAAAATGTCCAGAAAGGATTTATGTTTCGTGGTTTTACTTTCCCACGTACATTGTAATATAATACCGCACTACTAATGTTATTGCGGTTGTTACGTGGCAGCGGCTATAAATTTGGGACGGAAATATTTCGTTTTATGCTCCAACCCTTTTCTTTGCATTGTAACGCATCAACCGCACGCTTGTAATTGGGCTGGAATGATATGTTAACGTGATAATACTTGTGGTTCACTCTGCAGGAGGCACTGTTCAGTGTACCTACCAAGGCTATTATAGGATGGACGTCATTGTCATCGAGGTAATAAATATCCTCACTAATGAGGCTTGCATTTTGGCATGTTACACCTATTTTGGCATTTTGGCATATACATCTATTTCAAAAAACTTTGTCACAGCCAAAAGCAACAATCGACAAGACCGAGACCAAAAGCTAACGTCTGTGGTCAGGATATTAGATGAGTTTTAGGGCACACATTTGATCTTGGGAAGCACACCAGCTTGCCATTGTCAAAAGACTAAAATTACCACATCTATCTAGGATTAGCACGGATTTAGCTTTGAACAGCTCAGCTCAGGCCGGTATAAACGTGCCAATAGGTGATATAGAACTCGTTATTTTTGTTTCTTTTTTTAGTATCAAAGTATTTTATGGCGGTGGTGATTGCTTGGTTCTTAATATACCAACATCAGACTCTGATGACCTCCCTGAAATTGTTCGCAGGCTCGAGTCAGTGACTATTGGTTGCCAGGTAACAAACGACTAATGAAACTTTGTTTTATTCTTTCATTTCTGTTTCTCATTGATTTTTGCTCTGTAGTCATCAAGAGCTCATGTATGTTAAACAATTGTTCGATTATTGGTTAAAATAAAGGAGCAAAGTTTAATTTGGCTGAGATTCAAATTACAGAATATGGCCAAACTTCCACACCACCAAGTCCTGTTACCTCTACGTGTTTAATTCTTGGAAAATCCTATGTCGGATATGCTACCTTGCGAGCGAGACAAGAAAGCTGCATTAGAGCAGTTTTCGTATGTGTAGGAAACATACGATACTGACATTATGCCCTAAAACTTTAATGTCTTTCAACATTTTCCTGTGACCCATCCAATTAGGATCTGAAGTTACGGTTACGGCAAAGTAGCTACTCTGCGACTACCAACTTTGCTATGTAGTTTCCCGAAAACTGCCTTATTGAAACATGTGCAAACATTCTCATTGCAGACTCAGACTATAACACTTCGTCGTAACGCTCACGGTCAACTTGGTTTCCACGTACAGTATGAAGGTTTGGTAGCAGACGTTGAACCCGGTGGATACGCGTGGCAAGCGGGACTTAGACATGGCTGCCGGCTAGTAGAGGTACTGTGTTATCATAGTCATAAGTCTCAGAAAAATGAATCAGTTCCTCTCAATACCTCTTTATTATAACCTTATGAATTAAATCATGCTCCAAGCCACTATGCATCTAATGCTTGTTTGATGTTGGTATTTCAGATTAATGGTTTGATCATGGCCACTCTGACTCACGAACAGATGATCGAGATTCTAAGAAAACCAGGTTCAGTGACAGTGGTTGTTGTATCTCCGCTTCCGAGTGGAAAGCCTAGATCGTAAGTGAATGATTGGACTGTTTGCCTGCAGTTGACATTGATAGAGTATAACCAACGAGAGATCTTTTGTTGAAGGGCTAGAGTGTGTGTTAACCAACGCGGCGTCTCGGATCCCGCTATCACGTGGATAGAGTTGCTTGTTGTTTCTTTCCTGTACTTTGAGAGTTCTTCCCGGGTGTTCAGGTTTCTCTCCCTCTGGAAAAAATTATTTCTAAGAGTCGAAGAGCTATTACCTGTTACCCTCATTAAACAAAGAATATTTATTATTTTATTCATTTAATAATGCTGCCGGCACGGGGATGACGATGTGAGAGGCAATAATTCCCCCTTTACATTCAACATTCATTTCAGAGGTGTTCAGTCGTCCAATCAACAGTACTGGTGGTCAGCTAGGTCTTCTACCACTACAATCTCTTCATATGGTGGCAGCGCCACGTCTGTAGGAGACGACTATCAATCACGTGATCTTTCGAGCTATAACCTTAAGGCTCCACCAAGAGTCGCGCCCAAAAGTCATTATAAAAAGCCGAGGTCTGGTGACGAAATGGAAATGAATGGAAGGTAAGGGGGAAGCTTATTAGTGGAATTTCACGTACAGTTTGGATTTTTCTTGACCTTGGCCCTTGGCCGTAATGGTTTCCCAGTTCAGATCACGTGTTATGTTTTTTTGTTTTTTTGTTTTTTGGTGGTATCTCTTTGTTTCCCAGATACGCTAGTGACAAGGCACATTAAAATGGACGAAGCATAAACAAAGAATTGTATTCGCCTTTCCGAAATTCAGCTGAGGACTGGCAATGAACTCGTGCAGCACAGAATTGGGGGTCTGAATTTGGAGAAAAGATCAAGAAGAGCCGCCATCTTGCACTCTGGGATTGATTTTGGGGACGAGATAGAGTTCGTGGCCAGTCTTTCTTTGAACTTCGGAAAGGCTAATCAAAATGGACAGCGCTACACCCAAGGGAATAATATCTATTACTGACCAAATGTCAACATTTCCTGCAAGTTTTGCTGTTTCAGTAAACACTTTTAATCAGTGCAGTATGAATGGTCTTGCATGGTTTTGATGTTTTACTGGGAATCCTGCACTACTTTGAGTTAACGTTCACTCGCGTTCTTGCTTTCAGTTCTAGTATAATGTCAAACCTGAGACCTCATCGTTCACGAGAAGATACTCGCTCGACTAACAGCTCGCTATCATCTGTCACTGGAAGTTCCTCTACTCTCAACGAAGATGGCCGTGCCCACACCCCTTCATACGGTGCTGCCTACGCGGTCACGTCTGTCACACATGGACAAGAAAGTGACTCAAGAACCCCAGTCGTTAGCCATGGATCTCAGGGCTCCTCTAGCTCGTATGAAAATGTGAATCCTGCAAGACCGAAATGGAGCGGAGTGTCGGCGACTGTGGAGAAGGAAAGGAACCCAGTGCCTAGTTCTGTAGGTGTCACTCTAAAGGCTCCAACATCTAAAGGGACGTTATATGTCATTGCAAGTGGTCCACAGTCACCGACTGTCAGTCCAAAGCCCCCAGAGACACCTTTATTTGGCAGTACTTCACAACGTTCTGATCGTCATCATCGACGCATTGTAGTGAATGATCATCAAGAAGTTTTAGATGGAGAAGCTATAGTTCTGGATCAGTTAACCACAAACAATGGCGAGACTAACTATGATCCGAATCAGCGCTTTGTATGCGACACACCTAAAAGCAATGGGGAGAATAAAAAGGTTCCTTATAAAGAGACGACCCTTGGTGCTGTTGTGACTACTACCAGCACATATGCACAAGAAAACGAAGAGTTAACCGAGGCTTCTATGACCGAGACCATGGATAAAATCGAAAAGGCGTTTGGCTTCAAGACGCCAAACGTGACAGATTCTCCAAGGTACGATTATGGACAGTTTGATAGAACGTCTAACTTCAGACGAAGTGGTAGAAGTTCCACTGAAGATCTCAAGCTAAGACAAAGAGAAAGCTCGGCGGAATCTCTTAATCGACACGAAAACACGCCAACGCAGACTAGAAAGGACGGTAATAAGACACCGACGATTGTTGCGCGGGAAATTAAAAGTGAGATGGCAAGGGCGTTGTCGCACGAGGAACTTCAGGTACAACTGATATTAGAAGAATTACAGCAAGCAGAGAAGGATCTTGGTGGTACCGAGGGTAGAATAGAAGTCCAAACTGTCGTGGAAGTGTCTCGAGGAAACCACGAAGTGAAACGCGAAAGTACTACTAAGACAAAGGATTATGACACACGGTTGGCGCAAAGGAATACCATTATGGAGCGAGTAGAAAGCCAGAGACACGCTATAGGTGGAGAGCGAGTCGAGGGCTTAAAAATCTACCATGCGAAGAGTCGCAGTACGCCTGCGGATGTAAGTAAAGCTCAAGTTAATCCGATCGATAAAGTCACCAAAAGTAAACACGTGTCATCGCAGAATGATATATCAAGGAGATCTAGATCTGGTGATGATACGTACGCTACTCCATCAAGGGCGACGAGAGATTCTAACGAACCCGTCCAGAGGCGGCAGAGCAGGAGAAGAAGAAGCGAAAAATTAGAGCAAGCGGAGACCCCACGAGCACACGAGGCAATCAACAGCGCGCGCTCCGTAAAACCCGTCGTAAGGTCAGAAAGAAAGATAAAACTCTCCAGCTCGGGTGGATCTGGTCTGTCGGATGAAAAAGCCTCAACCTTGCCCAGGTATAAATCTAGTCGTAAACACCGTTACGTCTCTAGGCAACATGAGAATGATAGTGATTCGACAGATGAGGACCTGAGGACAGGTGCACGGGATCGTAGTAGGAGTGACGCGAATGAGGTTAAACACACATCCGAGAGAACTACTAAATCTACTAGTTTCCCGCGGGACCGAGAAGACCAAGGACGAAGAACCTCTGCAGAAAGCCACACACAAAGATACCCTCCTCATTTAAAAGGAGCTCGTATAACACAGTTAAAATTAAGTGCCAGCGAGGAACCGACCGATTCGTTGGTTGATCAGACGGCGCGACTCTTAAGCGCTACAGAAGAAACCAAACACGACTCGAACTTTGTTGTTTCCCAAGATGTGCTGCATTCGCTGACGCAGGCGACAGATTTGCTTTCCAAGAACCAGTCGCCAGTTAAAGACGAGAGAGAAAGAGTCGAACGAAGAGAACGCGCAGACAAAAATAGGGAGCGTGAGAAGGAGAAGAAGGAGAAATCTATGGCAAAAATTAAGAGTCACGGTGAGTTTCATTAGCTGTCATTTAAATGAATTTTGAATTTGCATCTTGGTCTTTCAGACATTACAGATTTATTTATTTTTGATGTTAAGCGAACGTCAAGTTTTGACATGACATCCCTATGATCCTGTCCATTTTACCTTGTCATATTCTCTCGATGTTGAGTTTAATTTCAGATAGCTTGTCTTCATATTCACGCACTCTACTTGCGAATAAATCCATTTGCTCTAATCGAAAATACAAAATTTGAATTATCTTTCATTTTCTTATTATACCTTATCAGATTTCTCAAGTAATTTGCATGACTTCAACATGACATATACAGACATTTCAATCCCTTTCTTGTGTTATAAACACCGATATTCAATTATAATTTTGATCAATAGATACCATATCTGACTGACCAGTTATTGTCGTTTAGTGCTGCTATTCATAACTTTAAAGCTCCAGAGATGTTTTAATATAAACGAAGCATACATCTTCCGCGTTAGTAATTGAGAATGAATAATGAAAGCATGTGGTTTTGGTCGTCATTGCCGTTACAGATGGTACGTTAGGATTGATTTGATTTCAGTTTTCAGACTTATTTTTTTCGTAATATAATCTTTTTTGGTATATACCATCACTTTTGTTGGGTACTTGACAGAAAAGCGCCAATGCCGATTGAAAATTGTGGTGTCGTTTATATCATTTGTCGCCCATCTGACACCACGGGGTCCGACTACTTATTAAAAACAAAAAAATTAAGAAAATTTTCCCTTACAGAATGTACTTGAATGGATTTTGTTTGAGAGGGAAACGGTACGGCAAATTTGCGGGCATACTGCAGTTGTACTGTAACCACACGTTGTCGTCCCCGTCCATCCAAATCCATCCATCCATCCATCCATCCATTCATTGATTTACTCATTCATTCATTTTATTTAAAGAATGATTGGATGATTTACACAAAAATAATGGGAAGCAATAGTCCTGTCTCAGATTCCATAAAATGTAATGACCACAGACTCATTTGTACAGGGTTAGCCTCATTAATTTGATTATTTAATTGGTTAATAGACCTAATCGGCTAATGCCGTTGCTATGTACGTTTCTACCCAATTCAAATCTTTTGGGAATAAGAATCTTTGTCTTTTGTATTTGCATAGCATGTGAAAACGCAATGGAACAAAAGTTCTTATTCCCAGAGGTTTTGAATTGGGTGGAAACGTACATAGCAACGCGTTAGCCGATTAGGTCTATTATGAAATGCGAAACAGGTCTATTTGCATGTTACGGTATACTCTACCGTCTACGTGCTGTAAGTCGGTACCGTAGGTTTCACACTCATAATAAGCCTCGAAAAAATCTTGTTGTAGAATTGATGACTGGTCTTCCTGTGGTATTATGACCTTTATCGCAGATTGGGATTTCTGTGTTTAGCACATCTCAGCCTACACGCTGGGATACCTGTGTAATTGTTGCAAATAAGGAAGGAAATTCAACGGATTTCCTGTGTTATATCTATAATTATTTGTGTCAGACGGTAAGACATGGAAACAGCGCCAGCTGTAAGCTTCTTACTGAGGGGAATACCGACGGATTTAAATAAATGAACTACAGTTTCATGGCTTCTTAACTTTTTCGTTTTATCCTCGTTGTGTTGGCTCACCGTCAGTATTTCTGGCGTCACAGCAGAACTGATTATTAGTCTTAAAGGAAAGGATAGTTTTCACTTTTAGATTTACAAGTGTGTTTATAGTAGTGAACGCCTTTACTTAGGTTAGTAACGATCCTGTAGTAACGATGCCTTGTAATGCAAAATTATGTGAGTTAAGCTGATTTCATAAACACCACCATTCTTTTTCTCACCGAGATTAATTTGGTTAAAAATGACCAAACTTTTTACTGACTGTGAGGAGGTAGGGACGGGGATTGTTGTTCATTTGTGTGTTTCTCGTTGCAGCTCCGTTTTAGTTTGTCTCCGCTGTCATCAATAGATGTCCCAACCAGTTTCGTTTCGTGTTGTTGTTTTTTTTTTGAGTCTTTAGTATTGTTACTCCCTTGTTTCAATATCACTTTTTATTGGAATATTATCTCATGGTAAAATCCCTCAAAAGAATCTTTAAAGACAAGGGAATTACTTTTCCCAAAAGAATTTGTATATGGCATTTTCCTTCTCGTACATTGTTCATGCTCTCTCGCTTCATTTCCGATTTTTCACTCCACTTGACAATAGAAACGGAACAAGGTTATATCATAGTTATATCAACTATGCTTATATTATCAATATTCGTCTATGAACATTGGTGTTCTGCTTCATTAGTCCTACGACAGTCACTTAGAGCCAACACTTGCGCTTACTGATACTACTGACTGTTTCTTTATCGTCAAGGAGGACACAGCATTGGTGCTATTACGAAATAAATTAGCGAACTTTTGTAAAACCTTGAGATCAATTAAGATCGGATAACTATCTTGGCGTTGGGACAGTGTTTTGTTTTAGAATCGAAAGTGGTTCGTTTAAGTAAAGCGTTCAAACGAAATGAAGAAGTGGGCGTTTGGAAAACGGTCCAAAGGTAATACTTTAAGGAACACACTAAATATCTTTATTGGTTGATTTATTTACTAATTACGGTTTAAAGATAATTATTTTTAGTGTACATTTTTTAAAACTCTGTTGAATTCCTCGACCTTCTTTCGTGCTCTTGTCGAGGACTAACGTGTCCTTCATTATATTAACAAACCGCCTGAGCTTCTGACACCACTGTATTCGAAACTAGCGCTCATATCGTCCATAGGTTGTCATAGTTCCCATGGGACTCTAAACACACTAATAAAGCCTTCACTATCCAAACCTGTCACACAGATATTTATTGAGATGCACCTTAAATATATTTTGACTAATTCCTCTGGTGCGTGTATTGTGGGGTATTTTCCTCGATGTCTGTCATCATGATGCCTTTTAAATCATTGAAAATTTGTTTGGCACATGAATAATCCTTGTCGAAATAACATGGCATATTTTATTTGCTTCAGTTTATGGACGTCTTAATATTCCCACTGTGAGCACTAAGGCGGTACGTTAGGTATCGGATGACTTCACAAGCCTAATCTCCCCACATGTTATTGACTGTTCATAAAAAGGAAAGATATTTTGTGGCTTCTTACCGTCTCCGTCTTATTAGTTGTTTGGGTTTTATATTTTCTGAATACTGATTCTGTTTCATTGCATAGCTATATTATATTATTCTGTAAACTAAAGTTACCAAGACTAAAAGTATTATTGATAAAAGTGACGTTATCACTCAACCATAAGTGATTTATTTCAAATTTCTCTTAACGTAGTTTTGCTTGCAAATAAATTTGAAATCTCTTTAAAATTGAATTAGCAGAGTTTTCATCACGAAATGACACGCTTCCTGCACCGATGTCCTTCCAAAATATTGCCATAAAGATATCATTGACATGCTGTTGTGTGAGTTATTGTCCAAATATCAGTTGTGACTAAACAATCCCACCCTCTCCTCCCTTCCTCCCTACATTATCACCGTCATTAAGATGTATCTATAAAGAAACACCACCTGTAGACAGCACAAAATAATTTGTTTAGTAATGATCGACTAGCTTTAGGAATTTTCTAGCCAATCCAGAGGCTTTTTTCGTTCCTACATGCGTCTCATAAAACAAGCTTACGTTATGCCAATGATTACCAAAGTTCTTGTGTAATGTTTACAAAGCTTTTAATCTTGCTTGATTAACTTAGGATAGTGTTTTTGTTACGAGGAAAGAAGTTCAACCTCTGGACGGTTATTTTGAGTTGTTTGTTCCTGATTTGTCTAAATGCCTGGGAAAATCGGGGACAGTTTTGTCCAGTGGAAGGAAGCCAAACTCCAGAAAATCAAATTTATTTCGACCAGTTTGAAAGGACCTCACTTTAGTAAGTCCGTTATGACCTCCAGTCATCACCACGGTTTTCCATTGTACATAAAAAGCATCGAATATTGGAACGTTGGTGAGAGGATTGCCACTGATTTTGTTACACGTGTATTTGTTTTTCTTTCAACTTTCGGTTTATTTGGGAATGCATTGTTGATATGTTGAAGGCAAGGCTGTTATCCACGCAATATAGAAGATCGTTAGTAATGATACACTTACAGCGTGTCACCACCTCGTGTCTGGAGGATTTACATGTCTAGCAAACTCCCTAAATTGTGTTTTCGATTCTTTTAGGTCGTGGCAAATCTCATGGCCCCCACAAATTCCACATCCCTGTTGTCCCAAGAAGGCATAGCTTCGATGACAGGATATTAGCTAACTCTGTAAGTATTAAAAGTATCCCAAAGACTTCTTGTTTTGTTTTTGTTTATGAATGGAAGCGCCATTTGCGGTGGTTTGTCGCTATTGACAGATTCTTCTTTCCTTATGTATAACAAGAATTGTGTTGGTTGGTGCGAAACATCATTTTGGTGTTTATTCCTTAAGTCTTTACACAAGTTTTGACTTCAACCTTATAGCTAATTCAATTAACGTCGCTGAAAAAAAAAGCCTAAAAGTTTTCATTTATATTTTGTTTACTAACAAACTTCGCTGTAAGCTATCTGAAAATTAAGGAATATATGTCCAAGTTGTAGAATTTGCAAGCATATAGTGAGTTTGTCTTATTCTAATGTCAGAGTGAAAAATATTTCATAATTCCGCTCTCAAAGCTTTAGGCTTAAGGCTTTTTTCAGTGACAACGTTAAGTGACTTAGCTATATAAAGCCAGTGAAGACTTTTGTTTCAGCCTTATTTCTGAGCTCATCCATTTTGCCATGTTTGAGGGTTCGTTTCCGATTTCAAGATCACAAATTTAAATTTTATTTTCAAAGTGAAGTTATAGAGAGAGGATATAAGAAATGTGTTTGGCTTTATCAGAATGAAGTCGGCATATTATGACTGTACGTGGTACTTCCTGAGCATTTTGTTTTGCACATGTGAAGAGTAGTTCATCAAGAAACCCTACCCCCTAATACAATGACACTCACAGACATTGAATCAGACTCGGTTACAGATAGTTTACGATTGTTTGATATCATACAAGAAAAGAAACTTAACAGCAATTATTTAGTTGTTCTCTTTATAATGGTAATATTTATAGTTTTGTTTTAAAGTGATGTTTTTTGTTTTTTGTTTACAGGTGGGTAAGCCATCAGGCGGAGAAAGGTAAGCCTTTGACAATATTTTTTTCCTCATAAGTTTGTTCACATATTCCTAACCTTAACCGCGCCAAGATTGATAAGTTGAAGAAGTAATGAACGAGTGAGTTCGTAAAATATTTTTCAATTTCGGAGTCTCGAAGTGCAGGTGCGCGTCTAGGACTTTCCCTGGGGGAGGGGAGGGGGAGTAAGGATTCATCAAATTATCCCTATCCCTTCCCCAAACCCATGGCTTATGATAGTATCTAGTCCACCACGCTAATCAATTTTATTTTAATAGCTCTTTTACAAGAGAAAGTATAGGCCGTGAAGCAGAACTAGAGATGAAATTAGCTATTGTATCCAATGCTTTGATGAAGGTAGGCATTGAAAGTGTTTGAATCTGCAGTGTTTTCTGACAATTGTTCTCATATTTCAATCTAAGGATTTCAACCTTTTTCTTTCTGCGTTGTCCCTAGGTATCCCATTTTCTTCTAAACCTAAGTAATTCGCTCTTTTGACTTGTCCTTAGTTTTCCCTAGTTTTCCCTTCTTCATGCATCAGAATTGAAGGGGCGGGGAGGAGGGCTCTCGTTCTTCTATTATTGTTGTAATCAACTCATCACCAACCTATCGTCATCATCGTCCTCACCACCACCCCTATCATCATCATCATCATCTTCGCCACCCCTTCATCATCATTATCGTCGTCCTCATCGCCACCCCCATCATCATCATCATCATCACCCCATCATCTTCATCGTCATTATCATCATTACCATCGTCGATCATCATCATCATCATCGTCATCATTGCTATTATTGACACAAATACTTATTTGATTAACAGGAGGGTGAAGAAAAACAACGCGTTGAAGCAGATTTAAAAAGAGCATTGAAAGAAAACAAGAAACTGAACGAAAACCTCCGAACAGCATCCAATCAACTAAGAAAATTCACCGAATGGTTTTTTCGTAATGTCGAACAAACCAAATCATGATCATAGTTAAGTTTGTAATAATAAACCTGTGGGAGGGGAAGTATGGGAGAAAAATATCCTGCTGGTAGTTCTTGACATATCTTTATTTTTCGCTGACGTTTTCACTCTCATACACAGGGGTGCTTTCCATTTAAACCAATCTGTCCGGTTGGAAATTCGTTTGCTAAAACAACGATAAGTGTTGTCGTCCAACCAGAAAGAGCGGGAAAGCACAAATGGTACACGCGTCTACCGGAAAAACCGGAAAGAGCGCCGGGAAAAGTGGACTACCTCGATCGGTAGACCGAGTTTTCCGGAACTTTCCGATCGGCATGACACATACCATTTGTTTTCCAACCGGAATTTCCGGTTTTTCCAGGTAAATAAAAAGGACCCCAGTAAAATGGAAGCGCGGCTACTACTGACTAACACTCTGTCATTCGAATGGCGACCTAAAAACATTTAACCGTACTATGCTGGTTTTGTGTTTTAGTGTATTCTATTTTTATTAAGTTCTGTCTCATAGTGCATGGATGTTGGATATTTAATGACCAAAGCCTATGCTTACTCCACCAATACTCTAGTGCGGCTCACATAAAAGAAACAATTATCATTCGATAGTTCCCGTCTGGGCAGGCTTATGTTTTAGAGTAATAACAATAATAACAAGAGTCGAAATAAATCATCCGTTCTAGGGATGAATTAACATATTTTATCACTGGGTATGAGCGGCTTGATGTAAATATAATAAATATATTATTAATTTTATTCTAAATATTATCAAGTTTCAAGTTGCGAGTTATCTAGTGTTTTTCATTTGAGTACATATTTACGTGGTACGTACTTTTTGCCAACATTGGGCAGTACTAGGATGTCAGTTTTCCATTTATAGTCTCAATAAATTACTACTAACATGTGAATGTTATATTTCTTCATTAGAGCGCTTTTCACATTTCTGCGATACTCTATAGATGCAGGGATCGTTTTTAGGCTCCGTTAACATGAAGGTAAGGTGACATCTTACTGCCATGGCTAACCTCGGTCACCCTACCTTTGTGTAAACGGAGTCAAAGACTAGTTTACTTGGATTGTGCTAATTTTGGATTAAAAAGGGCAGAGTTAGTAAATTCTTGATTCAGACAAAACTAAGTCCAGGAGAACGCACTAAAACGAAAACGTTCAGAATCTATCCAGGGTCGAATAGTTGAACGAGAAAGAGGCATTATTGAATCGTTTGGAATTTCTTCCCCCTTGTTTTTCTACTTTTTTGTGCAAGCGTTTCCCAGAAGATAATATTGTCCATTCAGAAGAAAAAATATATCTTTTTAATGTATTA
This sequence comes from Stichodactyla helianthus, assembly GCA_015163945.2. Lineage (NCBI taxonomy): Eukaryota > Metazoa > Cnidaria > Anthozoa > Actiniaria > Stichodactylidae > Stichodactyla > Stichodactyla helianthus. The sequence goes on along the minus strand of WUAP02121793.1, from coordinate 2,419 downwards.
TCGTTGCATTAATAATAAAAGTTAATATTGCATAAATAACGACAAGGCCTATTCTTGAAACAAACTTGTCCTGGAAGTTGTTGAGGGAAGTTAATAAGTTGCGCCAAACACCATATCTCATGCGAGAAGGTTTCCTAATGTGAACCTAGTAAGGTCGAAAGCTACACCTATTTCAAAAAAACGTCGGTGAGAGGCTTCAAGCCTACACGACTGAAAGGGAACATGGGTAGTAATCAATGAAACATTAGAATAACATTAGCATAATGTATCCAACTCTAGCTATGCCTCGACCTTACAGCGAAGATGCACGTGAACGCAACAAGTGACAGAAGCGTTAATTTATGCAGAAACTATTAATTGAATACAAATACTACCCACAGTCCTCTTCGGTCTTGTCGCGTAGGCTTGAAGCCTCTCACTGAAAACGTTTTTTGAAATAGGTGTATACAATAAGGATGATGTTCACTGGTCTGTCTCAAATCTTATTGTTCCATGCTCTTTTCATTTCCCATTCTGTTTTAGATTTGTAAAGTGATGTTGGTAGTTAGAAAATTGTACAGCGTTATTAAATTTATAGTAAATTATTATATTTTTTCTTATTGCGATATGAATCAGATATTCTTAAGGATAATAAATTTGTGAATATTTTTAAGTCGGATCCATGCCTCTCTTTTTTCAAGCCCGCATTTAAAATATCTGAATTTGTTTTAAATGTAGATTGTTTCGATTTTTCCTTTGTTTGTTGTTTATCTTTTCACGCCTCCCTTTTCGCATTCTTCCATTTCCTCTTCCCTCACTCTAAGTCTTTTCACTTTTCTCCTTTTTGATGTCCCATTTCTACCCTTGTTTTTCACGTTTATCAGTTTATAATCTAACTGATTAACTTGTTTAGACCGTTGAATTTAAATTTCGTTAACTGCTGAGAACATTGCTCTGCTATCCAGCAGATAAAGTAATATGCAAGGGAAAACGACAGCGTTGAAAGATTGAGCAGAAAAGGCGGGACTGAAGATCAATATAGGGAAAACCAAGACGTTGCGGATTAATACCAAAGCAACAAATTCTGTACGTGGAAACAGATGTGCAAGAAATCGAGGATGTTGATGTATTTTTATACCAGGGTTTCAATTTGAATAAAGAGGGTGGCAACAGCGAAGACATAAAATCAAGATTACAGAAGGCCAGAGATGCTTTCAATGCTCTGAATCAAGTGTGGAAGTCAAGAATATACAGTACGAAAACAAAACTGAAAATATTTAACAGCAACGCAAAGAAGGTTCTATTAGACAACAAGAGCGGACTTTAGAAAATGTGAGGCATTTCAGAACAAATATCTGTGAGGAAAATCATAAGAGTGTTCTGGCCGAACAAGAATGGGTAATTAGGGGTTGAGGGAAAGAACCAAGACAAAGAAAAGAGAAGGTGGACAAACAGCCAAGTTCTAAGAAAAGGAAATGAAGAGGACACCAAAATAGCTTTGACGTGGGTACCTGAAGGTAAGCGCAGAAGAGGGAGACCCAGAGAAACTTAGGGGAGACGGGCAGAAAGGAATCAAATGGGGTGGTAAAATTTGAAAATAGCTGAAATTGCAGCAATGGACAGGCCAAGGTGGAGGGATCTGTGTCTCGCCTTATGCTCCACAAGGAGCAAAGACGATAAGTAAGTAAAATAACAGTAAGTCGACCATTAGTGCGGAATCTATGCTCATCATAAACAAGAGATCACAATATTTGAGATCGATCAATCATTTTTAATTTATTTGCAAAGTGATTTCACACACCTGAGGAGTCAGGTATTTGACATTTAACTTATTCTTGTAAACGCGCTGTTTGTTAAACTCACTTAATTCTAGTGACCATTAAAAAAAATACTTAAAGCCGGCGCACACAACTGAATTTCAAAAGAAAAAATAGCGTTACAACAAATATTCACAAATGTTTACTGTAATTTGCGGAGGGAAAACTCTTGGCGACAAGTCGCGGGACATGGTGCGACGTTTACCGTTTAAGGCCTACACGCACAAAGGGTTTTCATCCGGGAGCAGACTCTAGGGTCGTTCTGATACTTCATGTGTACCAAAGATTTCATGTAAAAAGGGTTGTGGCGGGAGCAGAATTTTGTCCCCGATTCACGCTCCCTGATATTAAACTGGTTAAATTTCAGTGAGTATGACCACACTATACAGCAAGCTCCCACAGCATGTTCTCTCTTGTGTATTAGTTGTGCATAATGACCCGGGAGCAAAATCCTTATTGTGTATAGGCCTTTAATGTATGGGGATCACGTCAGTTTAAATTCAAAGTGACCAGTTCTGATAAAAAAAAAAACATTGACAACTGATGTCAGGGTTCGTACGGGTTTTGGAAAGTCTTGGAAAGTTTTGGAAATTGATAATGCATTTTTCCAGGACCTTGAAAGT
>WUAP02121782.1:0-16033 GCA_015163945.2 Stichodactyla helianthus | reverse complement strand
ACATAGAGGAGTTTGAGTTTGTTACGGAAGTGCGTCATTTCTTTTGTTCTAAACAGGTTTGACTAGATTACACTCCAAATAAGGAAGTGCGCATAGTTTTGCTTGGTATTGGTTTTTAAAAACGTGTTAAACCAGTTTTTGTGTAAAGGCTAGTTCTATTCTGAACATTTTGCGAGACAAATTTACACCGTAAAATCATTACGCATGGGAATCGTTAGTTTTAGCCATGGGAACTGTCTCGTTGTGAGTTTCTCCTAATATGTGGCGCGACGAATTGGATGCTGTACACAATTTTCCAGAAAACAACTCAGTGATCAATCAAATTGAACCACGAAGCATATTTCTCATTCGACTTCAATTGCCAAAAATCAAACTCTTGTTAAAATACTCCCTTTTAAATCTCACACTTCGTTGGCACATTCAGATTCCTTTTTAAGAACAAAAGTTAGGTATCAGTTGCGTTACTGATAAGTATGACTAGTTATAGAGTTCTCTAGAAAATCGAAAATCTATATTTCCCCATACATTTACTGTAACAGACACTCTCGACCCTAGAGCCCTGTTGTTCTTACTGCGCATGCTCGTGACAAACTGCCAGAGACTCTGGGAAACCCTAGCGCGCGGTAGCCACAATTCTGGCTACCTTGGTATGTAAAGGCGCATGCTCGATTTGAATAGGACGTTTGCATGATGGCGTCATTTGACCATTACTACTAGAATGCTTCGCGTATTTTCTTTTATATTCAAATTTGTATTTCCTCATGAGAATAGTAAGACAATTGGTGCTAATTAACTCAACAAAAGAAAGTGTGCAAGGGATTCTGGTAGTAGAGGTTCGTGACGCAATAATGCAAATGTCCTATTATAGTTAGAGCACCCTCTCCGTAAATCCACGGTTTTTCATTTAACTCACGAAAAAAAAAAAGCCGTTTTTAAATCGTGGATACGCGAAGCGTAGAAACGAGTTATTGTAAGGACTCTGGATATGCAAATGTGTCACTCGCTCACTCACTCGCTCACTAAGTGATCCGTTAGCAAATCGATATCTAAACGTAAATCTATCGGTTTAGTCATCTGCAATCGAACTTCATACCGAAAACTTACCGAAGACGGGAAATTTCCGACGCTAAGCGAATCCTAGTGAAGGCTATACTATTTTGAGGGTCGTTACTATATTTATGCAAATAAATCAATTCCCTATGTTCCATGTGGGATGAGTATTATAGATAAGGAATCGAGAAACGAATTTGGTCTTTAACTGAAATAGATGTAATTGCTCTTGAGAGCAGCAAACTGATCAAGACTTCTAAACATAATATCACGATTTTTAATTTATTAAATCGTGATATTTGACACTGAACCGATCTAGAACCATGATCATGCGCACAAGAGCATATAGGCATGCGAAAGGACTGGTACTACACAGGAAACCCATCACAGAAATGGTTTCTAAGTCGAAATTTACAAGCTAGGAGTTATGCGAAAAATTGAGGAGATTCTTCTTGTTATTCGATCTTTCTTTGGTGGAATATTGCAGTAAAGACTATTAAAGTAAATCCTATCGCAATGGAGTCGACTCAGCTAAAATTTTGGGAGAATCTAGAGGACTTCGATGCTTATAAGACAACGGCAGATCCATCTAACGGAATACACAGGAACTTGTCACCCTATTCTGGAACTTATCACTTACCGATTGCTGTCCCAGAGAGCGAACATGTTTGTCGTGATATCTTTGATAGTAGCCCGGGGGGTGGAAGGACTCCGGATGAAAAGTTTCGGGTATGCTCGTCGGAAAATTTTAAAAATACCCCTAAAAGATACCGGAAGTCTTTTGAAAAGGGTGTGGCTGGGCGTTTTTTAACCCCTAAGAGATACCACTAATAAATGAATAAGCCGCTGCGTAACTATCAACATAAACCCTAGCTCTCCCGTTTTCGATAGCCTGAAAGATACCAGGGAATTCTGAAATTCTAAACTTCAATTTTAACACCCTAACAGATACCAAATCGCTATTTTTACCCCTAAGAGATACGACGAACAGACAGGCAGACAGACAGATTTTTATTTGGAGGTTTGCAATTTTATACGTATATCAGCTCGTTCCAAATAATTATATATCGGTATACGCATATCTGTGAGCGTATGAGTATATATGTATATATACACACACATACGTATACACACAAGTAATTTAATGAGTTAGTTAAGCTAGATGCTAGTTTCACCTATATTAGAAGTGTGTACACAGTTTATATGAAGGTTCTTAGGATTTTAGACATTTTTCGTTACAGATATTCTGTTTTGATTCCGCACCAGCAAAGCAGTTATAAATATATTTTGCTGCTGCTGTTTGTAGGTTAACGGGAGGATCTATAAATATTAAAAACAGTTGGTCCTCTGAGAAAAAAATTTACCAAGTAAAAGGGGGCTAGACAAACATTTTAGCAAAAACTCCAAAATTTACCAGTCCCCCTCCCGATAAAAAATGAACGGTCCCTTAAAAAATTATTTTTCTTACACTTTATAGCTATTACACTGACCTTAAACTAGTATCCCAAGCTAGTTGTAAGGTTACCTAAACTATTAAGACGTAAAAAAAAAAAAAAAAAAAAATTCATTTTTGATGACAGAGATGGTATTACCGTACTATTTTCTGAAATTAAAATTGAGGTGCTTATTGTAAAACTTACTCTCGCTCTTGCTTAACGCAAAAAATCCATACTTTCGGTGACTATGCAGTTGTCAACATTTCCTGGAGTAACCGCGTGTCAAGGTCACTCAAAAATATCTCGTATTTCTACACCCCAACGGAAACTACATGTTTTGGTTTCCATCTAAGGAAAGCATTTTTAAACGATGAAAATTAGCACAAGCTGCAAAAAGGCCGCAAAGTTTTCTCAAAGATGGCGATGCAGTGTTTATTTTCCGGTTTCGCTTGCGTCATTTTCTGCCCCAAGGAATGCCAAACCTTTCAATTGCGAATTATAGTGTCGTTCAACTTAAAAATATATGCTAGTAAAAATTAGACATCTATCCAAAATGCTTTCAGGATATCAATAACGACATGACATTAAACAAATTTGCAACATCAGTTCAAACTATGCCCAACCTAAGAGGCATTACATCTATCGAGTTCTAGACATGGCATAAATTCAATCATTATTGTGCTAATAAGGGAAATTAATCAAATAAAATCAAGAGAAATTGGAATAAAACTTGAGCCAAAACGCCCAAAGTTGAATAATCAATATTTCATTTATTAACGCCAAACAGTGATTATTACGATATATAGTATTTATAGCCTAAGTACTTGGGCTCGTGGCTGACTATGACAAGCGGGCTTCCTGTTCGAAGGTCACTATCGCTATAGTCAGCAATTAGTCGTACTATAACTGAGTCTTGCCTCAAGCACGGTTATTATAAAGCTACCTGCTCTACGTTTGTAGCTGGTATACTTGGTAAAGGATATAAAACAGAGCACCAATAAAACAGTCTAAAATTTTGCCAGAGCACAGCTGTTAAGTACATTTACATAGAGGTAAGTCACATGAACTTATTGCGAAATACTTGCACGTAAAATGAGTTTGTTCAAAGTCCTCTGCAGCATGTCACCGGCTTACATTCAAGAGACCCAGCGCAAGTGGCACTGTTCTATAATTCATTCATTCGCTCAAAGCAACACTCTATATATCTTTTCTCTATCTTCTGTACCTATGTATTACGTGATTGCTCAAAAACGAAAACACTTAGTACCGTATCCGAAATTATCATTACAGAAATTATAACGAAATCATAGTACTTTGAGAATTAAATAATCCTATTAAGTTTCTCACTCGTACAATTAACTGATATTAAAGGATAAGTATTTTGGAGAAATTAAACCCATTATATTACGAGTTGTGTTCATTTTCGATTCACTCTTTCCTTTTTCATTCTTTCTTTCATTTCATTCATTCTAAGAAAATATAGAAGACAAGATGTTAATATAGGATTTCAAAAGCAGTTTCCATGCATTTACCGAGTACACTAAGAAAAATATTAAAGAAATTATATACAGAATAAATATTGTATCATCAAGGTCAAATTCAAAATTTTGTGGGGGAGGGGGATGGGGAGAGAGGATGGATCGATTCGATTTTGGGTTGATATATGAACTTCGCCAGCACAGATGTTGATATTTTGGACAGGTGGCTCCGAAATCCTGTGGTTTTTCTCAAAAGAAATATTTTCGATTGCCGACGGAAGTGAAACACTTTATTGAAATTCCGTTTTGATAAGACAGTTATGGATTGCTTAATGATGTGTCGGACAACTTTTCATGTGATGAGCTATTGAAAGAAACATTTCATTTTTTGAAAATTAAACCATTGATGAAGCGGTAGAATGTTTGTGTTCAGAAACCCGCGTGGAACTCCTTGACAAGTGGATCAAAGTTACTGTTTTGGATGCTATGTTGGGGGAAAAAACCATAATCAATGACATGTATCTATTTATGATGGGAGAACAGCAGTGTCTAGGGCTTTGAAACTAACCAGGTTTTAGTTCACATTCTTAAGTGATTTGTTAATACATAGCATACGCATGCCGTACGATCAAGTCAAAATATTGCCATGGAAACGCCACGAAAAGAACGTTAAGAATCACGAAAAGCTGGAGATACTCGAATCCAAAATAATCAAGCTTGGAATTTTTTCCTATTTGTTTGAAAATGTAGAAATCCTTCTTTCTGCTTTAAAGGTCGAATGCATCTAGAATCGTTTTCTAGCACAGTTTTCATTCAGGCCAAGAACAACAGCCCACAATATTGACGTATCTAAGAATCTCGTTCCAGTTGGGTACCCTTATACGTCACTTCTGACGTCACATTCCTACTAATCGACGATTGTGATTGGATGGTTTAGCAGATCTTTTGTTTTGATCAATGTTGTTTTTAACCGCTATTTCAACCGTAAATACTGCTTCTCATGACTCAGCGAACGTACTTAACATCGAGCATTTGTAATCATATTCTTGCTTCTTAACGTGATCTTAACTGAGGTGCTTCTCAACCTTTGCTCACTTTACAAAGGTATGCACCGGAATTACTTCAGTCTTCACAGTTTACCTTCTTGTTTAGGCTTAATTTGGTAACAGTTTGGAACAGCTTTCCCAACTAAAGTTTATGGAGGAGCAAAGAAAGCTTTCAAGAGTTCCCATGCACTTAAAGGTTTTTTAAAAATCATAGTTGTGCTCAACGGTTTGGATTTTATATTTATTTTTCAGATGCCTGAATTCCGTAAAGACTCGATTCCTCCACTGAGTCAAGATTTCTTTGAAAGTCTGGATAGAGTTGATGAATCTGCTTTGGCGCGGTTGATAGTGGAGTTAAACATCAACCGACTTCAAGAGCTGCCTGATTTGAGGACAATGTTTTTTCAAAGGCGAAGACAACAGCTAGCGTATGCTGCTGCAACTGGTATTCCACAGCATTTGAATCGCAGTTATCCAGGGACTGGTCGTAATGTCATGCCGCAAATCCAACGATCGAACACACTACAGGGAGGGTCGTGGCCTGTTTATGTGTGATAAAAATACCCAGCTGGAAGCTACTGTTTCATGCATGTAAATAGACTTTTAGCGCGGCTTACGATGGACAAGCAGAAGACTAAAAGGAAGTCTAAAAATATCTCTTCTCAAGTCATTATGGTGAGGCATTCACCAACATAAATTCCAATGGTATTCAGAGGCACCTCTACATACGGAATTTACTGACTATAGAAGAATGCTTCCTATAGAGCGATGCCAAGACAGAGAAATAATACTTCAGAGTTTCCGCATGTCAGATGCAAGGAACAGCAATTACATCCGCTCACAAAAGCGTTCACGTACGAGATAAGTCCTTTCCTTTGCTCGATTGTTCAACGTAAAAATAATTTTAGAGCTGCCGAATAAACCGGCAATAATTATTTTGAGCGCTGGTTCGCTTAGAATACTTTAAATATATTTTAAGAATTCAGCTAGAAGCTGGTATATTTGTAAATATTACACTGTACAATATAAAAATTGCGTGATTTGTGAAAAAAAAATTGTTTGTAGATTAGCTTTACAACGACGCTGTGACAAGAATATCAAAGATATTCTTTGAAAAATATATTCAAGTCCAAACATTACGAATACTTTTCATAAAAGTTTAGTAGCGAAAAGAATTTTATTTCCAATATGCAGCAATTTGTACATATTTTCTGTGTTGTACAACAAAGTTTTTTAGCTTTTTATACAGTGAATGATCATGAATGAGTACATAACGCTGTACACGATTGACCTTCAACGATCAACGATCCGGAACGCGTTGTGAAAAGCTTAATCGATTCGTTTGTCCAGAAAAAAAAGTCAAGATTATTTTAGTGCACACGTTTTCAGTGTCAAGTCGGAAATCTTAGATTTAGCATAGCAGAACTTTATTTTGTTGTGAAAACTAATTAAATTTACTACAAGCATCGTATTGCTAAACGATAGCAGTGCAGATGGAGTAATATTCAGCGAGCCATTTTAGCGGTCGCTATCACATCAGGCGTTTTTGCTTGTAACGTACTGTCAGCGTACGTCAGTAGAACCATTCCATGGCTAACTAGAGGAAAGATAAAAGCACTCTAAGAAACGGAATCAATTAATCCAACCAGTTCTGGGTGTGTCAATGTTCGTGCCAAGGTCGACTAGGCGCGGCTTGTCTTTTAATAGCGACACACGTAAATTCTGACTTCATATCCGCCTTTTGAAACTCAATTCTATAGAATTCCAATCATCTAGGGGAAAAGTGGTGGTCAATGGGACAGTCCGGTTAAGTCCGTACAAGGCACGATTTTACCAAAGGTTTTGATACAGCACCTACAAAATGCATTTTTGGTGCGTTTTGTACATGAAGCATCCAAAATTCTGTCTCTGAATCATTCATTCAAGTTTCTTTTTAACAATAAAATATTTTAAGGTCAAAATCCCTGAAAACGAAGCCGAACCCTCGCCTTAAAAGAAAGAGTAATTCCAGTGTAGCTAACTCATAACATGATGACTGAAAGATTTACTTGCGTCAGCCTTTTGTGCAGAAGTTGGCAATACCATTTCGAAACTCCTAATTGTCTCCCGGAAGAAGTTAAAATCGTTTAAGCTATGGGGGGTGGGGGGGGGGTCATTATACTGAATGTGGCCGACTGTTTATTCCTTTGAATAAAAGCAAGAGATTTAATCGTTTCATTTCAAAGAGATTTTGACCAAGTTGAAGTTGACAAAGTTTAGCGGTAACTGTAAGAACTCTAGTTTATGTAATTCTTAATGAATTATAGTTAAATTTTAATAGTTTTGATACTTTCATGTTTAATTTTATACATAAATATATTTTAAATAGATATTAAATGTAGGATTTTACATATAGTTAAAGGTAGATTAGGCTTAGTTTTAGTTAAGTGTCCTTACTTAGTGGGTGACTGCTATTATTATTTGACACTGAAGTTTATTATTATTATTATTATTATTATTAAATGGACAATTACGATTACGATAAATTAATGACATCCTTTTATTGTAAATTATCACAATTATTTGCAACTTATTTTAGACCAGTATGATTTTCACTGAGTTTGAGTTTTTTTTTCCTTGGTCAGCTCACAAGCTGATGCCAAAGATCCAACGATACATTTAAAAAACATTTTGGTGCGAACAGTCGACGGTGAACGTACGCTTAACAAAACTACAGTGTTTTACAAGGATTTCTACCACTGAGAAAAGTCGTATCTCAGCACACGTAAAAATACGATATTTTTCACATGTAAAAAAAATCAACCAAATTTTTAGTATCCAGTGGTAGAAATCCTTGAAAACACTAAAGTTTTATATAATAAACAGAAAAATACATGGACGCTTGGAGATAGTCATCTCTCTTTAAGTTATTACGACGAAGTATTTCCTATTAAGTCTTAAATTTAGATAACCACGAATCAAGAATATCAAATGAAATGAAGCCGGTCCCCCCACCAGTCATGGTCGAGTATGTATCATCTTTTTGTGTGGACTTGCCAAGAAGAGAAAGAAGAAAAAGGAGAAAAAGAAATATGAAATAAAAAATAAGAGAATAAGAGAATAAAGTAAAAAAAAAAAAAAAAGGAAGAAATTAAAGAAGGAAGTAAGGAGTATAGGGAGAAAGGAAAAAAGAAAGAAAGAAAAAGAGAGAGTGAATGGAAAGAAGGAAGGAGGGAAGGCAGGAAGGAAGGAACGGACTTCGTTTGAGGTTTCATTGCCTGAGTGCAAGTTTCAAGCCTCTTTGCAAGTTTCATAAATATTTAAAATCAAAACATCATATAAATGAACATTGACATAACTATTAAAACAATAGTAGGTGGAGGGGTTAAACCACATACTGAATTTTTCAGTTCTGCTGTTCAAAGTCAATATTGAGATCTAGTTGTATTAGTCAATTGAATTCAAGATGCAAATGAGTGCGTACAAGGAGAGACGTGACAATTAAGATGGCCAGTCTTTCCAACAGACAGTTCGAGATTCTCACAGACTGTGTAGGTAGTAGCGAAGGACTTCATATCAGAAAGGATTTACTGGAAAACGTAAGACGCCTTGGATCACTCATATGGCTTCCATTCCGGCTGAAAACGATTGAAGTCGAAAAGCGATAAATCGCAAACCATCCAGTCTGCAAAAGCGGCTTTGAAAGTTGTGATCTCCCCTATGTGCACAGGCAGAATACATGTATAATAAACACTCTTGCACATAGTTAAACTTCGAAAAGGTATTGACGTCAAACTTGAATTCACCGTATCACGGCTGGTAAACAAACATGAAAATAGAGGTGACAGACTTTGCTTTTCAAAGATTTCATTTCACGGGTGAGACCATAGAATATTCGAGATGTGGGCTACCCGATACAGAAGAAACTCCGTTCAACTCTGGATAGTACCCCCACACACTCCCCCCCCTTAAATTCCGACCCTATTTCCAGACTTATTATTTTTCATTGTATATTGTTTATTATTTATCTATTTATTTCTTTTTAAGGAATGAAATCTAAAAATGCCAATGAAATGATATCATACTCGGGCATACAAAATGACCTTACATCATACAAAATGTCACTCTGAACATGCTGAAGAAGGCTTTAGCATAATTGGTAACATTTTGACAACTTTAATATTTACATCATACAAAAAATTACCCCAGTGTAAATTTTATTAGTTTTCAATTTACAAATCTATTCATCGCTGAAATATAGAAGTTTAGTAAAGCTTTTCTGCCTCTCAGGCCACGCTTTTGTACGTCATCGAAAGTTGACTGACCACACTAATATGATGCCCGTTTACCAATCGTTTAGAGTGCGCGCACGAAATCCTGCGACATCCCTTGGCATTCTCGTACCCAGATCCTTCTCATCAAGTGAACACCATACATTTTCGAGCAATTTGATTGGCTGTTAGTAGTAACAAAAGAGCTACTAGTTGATTGGCTGGAATCTCTGCCGGAAGATCATAAAAACGGCGCGATTAATTTTAAAATGGAAACAACAATAAAACGAAATCCTGATATAAACTTTCATTCAGTGTGTTATAACAGAGTTTATATCAAGTCTAAAGGAGTTTGGCGGAGTGCTGGAAGTGATGGAAGATGATATCTTCAGAAACCAACATCTACAGATAATACCAGTGAAGAGCGTTTATACCAAAATTGTCGAGTTCAAAGCCCTGTGCATGGAATCCAAAAAACAACAGGATTTGGTGATTCAAACGTGGGAGGAAGGTAGGTTCATCCGAGCCTGAGGAGGAGGAGAAGTTGTTTCGCAAATATTCCACTTGGCTGCATGCATCGCAGCACTTGTATTTTCTTTTGCTAAAAACTACAGCATTTAAAAATGCTCATCAGTTGGTGACGCTAGTGAAACATCCTGTTTCGTGATAGGCAGTACTGCGTGCCTGCTTATTTTATACATCTGGTCTGGTAACAATCGAATGCAAAAGCGTGCCTTAATATTTCGTAACTGTTCATTCTGTGGTGTTTTACGCGAGTTATAGAGTCGAGACAATGAGTTGTGCTTCCTTCAAGTCGCCGAAAGAATTCCGAAAGTCTTTGAAGGTTTGGGTTCACTATCTTTTCCTATCCCTAGAGGGGAATACATATGACGACCTAAAACATAAAACGACCTAAGTGTGAATTAAAGTGTTTTACCAACACAAGTGTTGAAAAACAGCAAAGAACATGAAGAAAGCGTTTTATTCACAGGCAGCCCAAATAATTTTCCTGAGCAAGATTTATAAGAGAATGTATGGGACTTGGGATAGAAATTTAAAATAAATCATTTCTCTGAATAAACTGCCATAAAACTTCTTTTGAGTCATAAGTTTGTGCTCTCATCAATCCGCTGACAAAGTTTCAGCGCTAGTGTTTTATTTAGCTTTTATAAAATAAAATATGCTGCCATGTTTCCATGCTCTTATATCACACGGTTTTTAGCAGAGCGCGCACAGCGCGCCTTATATGGCAGTTATTTTATGACATTTCATAAAACTTTAAAACAATGGAGCTGGGAAAGTCGGGAATCGAAGGGCTTAATGTTCTTTTTCTCTTTCTCCTATATGTACACACCGAACGCAAGTTCACTTTACTTTGCCCTATTGTGACTACAGCTATTTTTTCAAAAACATATTGGGAACATTACATATGCTGTCGTAGCATACGACATGTGGACTTTAATTTTGGAATGCATTTACATGATAGTCTATCATTTGGTAGAATATTATTTATACATGTACAATGTGAGATATTCCTACCAACAAAAACGATAACACTACTTAGTATGGTACATAGTAAGCAAATAATAAGCTCATTTTTAAATACCAAATAATTATTTAAAAGGATGGGATCTAATAATCAAATATGTTGCACTTCGCTGGCTTTTAATGGTTTAATGTAAACTGGTCACTAGCACTTATATAAATAGATCACTCTTAAAAACCAAGCAACCATGACTGCAGTAAATGCAGAGCGAGTACTTTCGGTTACGGTATAGTAAGTACATCACTGCTAGAGCGGATTTCGTACGAGTGGAATTCGTAGCTGTACCCAGGTGTTGTAATTGGACGATTCACACGAAAACAATGCCAAGCTATTTTCATGTTATACGGCATACAGTGTCGTGTACGCGTTGTAAGTCTTTTACTATATTCCCTAGACATTTTGATGCATTGGAGATTTGATCCCAGTTTTTGCATGGATTCGCCTTCAAATCTTGGGCGGGAGCGGGGGTGGGGAACAAAAGGTATCGTGCTCGGGAAACGAGAATGGACCACTCTCAAAACTATGTGACATTGTGGTCACACGCCGCAGAAATTGGCTCACGAAAAGAAACAAATGGAATCCCGTTTAGTAAGCACTTGCAAGCTTCATGTTTCAAGCTAATACCTAAACCAAATCGGACACCAGATCTGGTTCAATATTTGCAATTAGTTTTTCCCGATGTGCCAGATCGATTGCTGTTTCACATGGAGCAACAAAACAGTCACGCATACGCTTGCTAAACGTTCCTTGCTCGTGAGGGGAGGGGAGGGGGTTTGGCAGTTAAACCACGTCAGCAGAACATACTATTACCCCCAACAACTACTTCAATGAAATGTAGGAAGGAAGAACATAGCTTCCGGTTGGTGCCCAATCTAGCTCGATTACTCATTATCAGCCAATAGATCAGTACTCCAGATCAGCTTGTAATGGACTGATATTTCTCTTTTAATCTCAAGATAAGGCTCTTGATTTCCTGGCGTTTACCCGATATCCCATCATGAGTAAACCAGTGGTTTTTACGTATGGGTAACCTGTAATCCCGAATGGGATCCTGGGAAACGAGAAAAAAGGTAAAGAAAGAAAGAAATGGAAAATGAAAAAAGGCTCAAAATCTCAGGGGAAATACATTTTACATGATTATGGGGCTAAGATGGAGTGGGGGGGCTTAGCAAAATTGAGGGGGGGTTAGGTTATCTTGAAGAAGTCTTGGGGGTTACATTAAGCTGCTGTGTCTAAGACTGAAATTTTGGAGGGTTACGAAATTTTTTATTCTCCACAGGAGGTGGGGGGGGGGGGGGGTATGAAATGTTTGGTAGCTAGCCCATATTGTTTGGTACTTAGGGCCATAATAAATGAAATCTCCTTTAAGGTTTTGTTCTGCAGCGAGAATGGGCCATGGATTCCCATTTTTACATTGCAATGTTCATTTTCCAAAGTATCTCGTCATGTTTGTGGAAAGTAAAATCATTGCAGGTAGTCTTACCTCGAAAAAACTCTCCACGTACTGTAGCACGAAAATCCCACAATCACAATGATTATGTTGCTCAGGTATCTGTACAGTAGAACAAATGTAACATCATCACATCTACAGGCATCCCAGCCACTTTTTGGACAAATGTGATAGGAAATATAGGCTGTGTTATCTTCCAAGACACCCCCAAACTCAATCCCCCCTCCCCCCCGACTCAAAACTTAAATTTAACCACCCAAACTCAAAACCCCAGACTGAGCGCAGGACCCCAAACTCAAACCAGAAGGTCACCACAATACCCAGCCAGAATTTGAATTTGAAACATGAAATGATTCCCTGAGGAGAAGATCATGTGGGACTGAGAAGCCATCACTTATATGTACTGGTGCTACGAGGGGTTCGCAAGAAAAGAAGAAAAATTCCAAATCATGTGCTGCCATCCCCTGGGCCACTGCTACGAAATCGAACACACAACGCTGCAAGATAGGATGGAGTACTTCGAAGAAAAACAGACTAAGAATCACAGAGCACTGCGAACAAAAGGAATAAGTGGCTCAGGGGGATGACATTCTGGAGCGCCAGTAATCCGACTTGGGCAATAGACACCCTTTCAAAGCCGTCATCCTAAAGTGCAAAGGGACCAAGTACAGACAAAATATTTTATGTCTAACATAATGCAGCAAAAGTGTTCTGAAAATACCGCGCAAAACAAAGCATGCATAACTCAAGACCATGAGGGAACATTTGCATGAGCCAAAAATCAGCTCATGTCAAATAAATACACCTTTTTTTTACCAATACGGCGGCCATATTGAATTAGTAAGAAATTATGGAATGCCCAGGGGACAAACGGAGAAATATGTAATGTATACAATATGAGTGACCATGCTGTATTTGACATACAAGCTCGAGCCGCAGGCGAGAGATTGTAGATTAAATACAGCATGGCCACGCATATTGTATATTGCTTATGATACGTCTAGGTTAGCTAGATCGTGTTTGACTAAAATTTTGAACATACATGTGAATTGGGCTGAGAAAATCAGCTTTAAAGTTTATGCAAATCAGGACGATACTGTATGAGATATACAAGCTCCTCCACGCTTATGATTTTCTATTGTTTTGGCCTCATTAATTATTCATGAGTATTATAAGTAGTGTTTAATAAACGAGCAGGAGTGTTTTATCAGGTTTAAAACCACGAGCCATCTTCAGTTTAATGTGGAATGACTATTTTTACAAGACAGAGAAGCTATATATACTTATGAATAAATTAATTACAATTAAGAACAATGTAAGTGAACCGACGATAAGACGGGGATAATAAAAAAATAGGATAATTATAAGGTGAGAAATGTGTTGAAGTGTTAGACTTGCTTGTTCAATTCCGAATTGAACTGTTTGATATGAAACGCCTCTTTAAGTTTCAATTCAAAAGAGGTTTTAGCGGAATCTGTAATAGTAAAGCAAGCCGGTGTATATTGATCTTTCTCAGTCTTCGAATTGTAAAAATCGGTTCACTTACATTGTTCTTAATTGTAATTAATTTATTCATAAGTATATATAGCTTCTCTGTCTTGTAAAATAGTCATTCCACATTAAACTGAAGATGGCATAAGATATGCCGAAACATGTCTTTAAAAAGTTGTTTCGTGTTTTTAAAATTTTTACTAGTTCTAACTAAAAAGAAACTTTATATAAAGAGTCATCTTCATTAGTATTCTTTATATAAAAAAGTTACCTTCATTAGTATTCTTTATATAAAGAATACTAATAAGGAAGACTTTACCGGGTTTAAAGCCTCATGCATGTGAGTGGTTTGAGGCTTTTGATAGGCTCAGATGCTCATTAATTATTCATGAGTGTTTGAATTATAAAGAAAAGTGTGGCGTGATGATTTTTTCCAGTAATTTCTGGCTTTGGTGTTTCAAATATCGCTCAAACTACCAGGAAATTCGATTGATTTTTTAGATACGTTTTTCATTGGATAGCGTAAAATTAAATAAAAATACAACCTGAAAGCTGTGCATACTATAATTTTTTCAATGTTTGCCCCCCTCAGCAGCCTATAATTTCTTATTTAAAACAATAGAATTCAAGATGGCCGCCGTATTGGTAAAAAGGGTCTATTGCGGCAAACCGTTCCGAAAACAGAACCCCGTGCTCAAAACCTATCGGAAAAATGGGGCCCATTTGTCAACTTTTTTTTTTTGACAAAGAACAACAAAGCAATCAACACAATAATTGGGGAGGAAAAACACAATTCATGCATGTAAAAGCAACTTGACATACAAACCGAAGTGGTTGAGGCAAATAAAGCACTCAGCAAAACAATTTGCGAGGCAAAACACAATTCGTACAACCGCCGAGAATAGGAGTTTTTCCTAAAATATAAGTACTTTATATAGGAACACTGACACAGTAAGTAATACGTATTGAAAGAGCATTTCCAGTGATAAAAAGAGATTCATAGTTCCACTGCCCCATGGTTACTGTTTCTACGTCCGACAAGCCAAAACATTTCATCAGGTTACGGCACCAAAACAAATGTTGATTACTAAAAGTTATACATGGTTGGAATTGGAGTTATTTATCCTAAGAACACATTTGAAGAATGGGCAATAAAAGCTAAAAATCTCCCTGAAATCGAGAGGTTTATGTTGTTGTTTGTCGGACCTGCCATACTCCTTTGGGAAAACTGTGACGTCCTCATTGGTGGAGCTATTGTAAGAGTGGATCTATGAATAGTCCTGTTTCGCATTCCATAATTACCGCTGTAATCCTTGACCACGGGTTCATTTGTACAGGATTAGCCTCGTTTAAGAGCAAATTATTCATCAATACCAACGGCAATGCGAAAAATGTACAACTTGAACAATACAAACACTTTTTAATTCCACGGACTTTCACTCGTATCTATGATTAAAACTCATCGTAATGATAAGTTTGGGCTGAATGCCAGGGTGCGTGGGCTGGTCCTTGCGCCTAGCCAGCCCGAACGCCAAGGTGACCATGGCAACCAGGCCAAAGTCCACCGCCAAAGACCGAGGTGCTTGTAGAGGACCCTGTGGCCAGGTTACCAGGGGCACTTCCGACCCCAAAACAATTCAAGCACCCACCATAAGACTAGAGGCGACCACGGCTAACATACTTTATTCTGGCAACCTTAACAAGTCAGTTGAGCGGACGCGAACGCTAGAACCTCAACTGGAATTCGAATGTAGGCCTTATAGGCATTGCTGGACCACCTTCCTAAAGTTTGGATCAGGTGGTCTGGAATCCCGTTGCGAGCGGGAACGGTTGCTGCTCCAAACCTAAAGCTGTGGCTGGAAAATTGCCCGGGACATCGGCCAATGCTAAGATCTCCCGAAGCCAGTTGGTAAGGATGACGCGTGTTAAAAGCTGACCCGACTGCAAGAGAAAGAGCGGGCCAGGCGAATCACCCCAAATAACTTACTTATAAACGAGACTAGCCCTGTACAAATGAGTCTGTGATCATTGAAAACAGCGGTTTTATGGAATGTGAAACTTGACTATTATCACATGTTAAGAGCTTGATATCGCAAAAGAGCGATATGATACGGAAAACGAGTGAATGAACATGATATCAAGCTCTTAACGTCATAATTTGTCAGGATGTCAACGAAACGTCGTAATTTATCTGCGTTAGTTTTTCTAGTTAACCCTTTGACTCCTGGGCACTTTTAAGCTTTTTTATCGATTTTCTGGCCTTAGTCGAATCTCAAGCTCTGGCCC
>WUAP02121771.1:1459-15160 GCA_015163945.2 Stichodactyla helianthus | reverse complement strand
ATTTGTAAAATGCTTGTAAATTTCGGTGAATTTATTTGTAAAATGCTTGTAAATTTCGGTGAATTTATTTGTAAAATGCTTGTAAATTTCGGTGAATTTATTTGTAAAATACCTGTAAATTTAAGGGAATTTATTTGTAAAATACCTGTAAATTTAGGGGAATTTATTTGTAAAATGTTTGTAAATTTTGGATAAGACATTTGACAGCAGTTTAATAATATAGCATATTAATTTTTTTTTTATAATAACATTGATGATAATGTAGTAATATTTATAAAAGTATAATTGCAAAAGACTACTTGCACTAACGCGTCACGTGATGAAATCTGCCATGGTGGCTCACTGGTATTTCAGAGGAATTTGAACATGGCTGACTCGAGTGGCTTTTGTGAAGAAAAGGTAAGTTATATTTTAATAATATTCAAGTCGTATTTCTAATAATAGTAATACAGATATACAATAGTAAAACAGAAAGAGTAAGATTTTTGAAGGACACTTCTGCCTCTTCATCCTTTATGAAAACTATTTTGTTTTTGTAAAGGTGATCTCCCAAAGCTTTTTGACATTCTTCTTTTGTTACATGTTTCCCTGATATCTTGTAAAGCTTCATCGCATCCTTAACTTTCTTCATTTGAACTTTTTTTTACTTGATTGCACTTCAAGTAAAACAATGCAAAAAGTATCGCATGCGAGCGAGGAACCTAGAAAAGAGAGAAAAAAAAATTAGAGGAATCTTAGAGAATCTTATTGCACTATAGCTAATGAAATTTAAAAAATCATAAACAAACACACGGACGTACAAAAAAAAAACTTTGAACGAAAAACTTTTATTTGTAAAATGCGTAAAATGCTCTCTTTGGCTTGCTAACACTTTACTTTCGTAATCAGTCGTTCTCTAGAAAATTCTCGTTATTTACTGGTGAAAACGTTTGTTGAGTGTGTATACAGTATGTATGCATCATGTTTAGATGCTATCTAATTAAATATTATTGACATACCAAGCCCAATTTCAATAGCTTGTTGTTGTTTTGGGCGATGTTTTGGCGTCGGTTTTTTTCCAACTCGCTTTCACTCTCCTATATAAATTAAAAAATATTATCAATTTAATTTGCGAAATTTCTCAGTTGTGAGAGAACTTACAAGGAAAAACAACAAAGTGGGGGCAATAGCAGGCATTAATAAGCACATCTATAGCCGAAAGAAGACGAAAAGTCAGGAAAAGATGGGTTTGTAATGGATTTAAGGTGGCCAAAACAAACTTGAGAGAGATGGCCCAAAAGAGGCGACATAGACCTTGAGCCGACTGAGATTATTTACTTTTACTTGCCTCATCTTCTTTAAGCTCTACATCATCTTCATAGGAATCTTCTTTAATTTCCTGGGTTTTTTTTAATTGCATACAAATTAGATGGTATTTCAATGGCAGATCCAGGAATTTTTTAGAGAGAATTTTTTTTTACTTTAAAGGTTGGGAAAAATTAATTTCAAGGATAAGAAAATCAACTGAACCTCAGGTATTACGAGGGGGGTCAGGACCCCCCCGACCCTCCCCCTGGATCCGCCCTTGTATTTGTAGAAGGTCTGAAGCGGGATTCATAATCCGAATGACCACCCTAGATTTACCCAAATCCCGAGATAAAATTCTGTAATGCCAGCTTGTCTTCTTCAAATCACTATTTCATTCCCATTTTTCCCATTTCCCAGTCCAAGTGCATGGATGGAATTCCATTTCCCAGCCACTAAAAAGACAAATTCCAGCTCTTATTTTACTCCTTCAGAACCCTCGTATTACGATTTTATGAAAGTGTTATACAACTCCGATCTTGTTCCATCTGAAATATTTAAATAAAAAATAATT
Source organism: Stichodactyla helianthus (assembly GCA_015163945.2). NCBI lineage: Eukaryota > Metazoa > Cnidaria > Anthozoa > Actiniaria > Stichodactylidae > Stichodactyla > Stichodactyla helianthus. The sequence continues at coordinate 13,302 of WUAP02121771.1, read as the reverse complement.
TCTATAATTACCGATTCTCTGCTGTCAACATCTTCATCATCGCTGAGCGGTCTGTCAATTTTATGCTCTTTCTGTGTCTGTGCACATAAAACAGACTTTAGCATACCTCAAGGCGTATAACACAGAATAACAAAAACAATATATATTTGCCATTTGCAAAAGTAAAATAAAAAATGTCGATCCCAAATAATTACCTCTGGTTGTACATTCACTTTTTTAGCTGAACGGTTTTTCTTGTTCAGTTCCTGGACGTAAAGCAAGAACGATTACTATGAGGCATACTCTTTTCTTGATTATTAACCTATTATACTTTGTGCTGTCGTTGTGTCAAAATAATAAACTACATAAATATGTTGAGATATTCTTGTTATATATTGGACATAAGAATAGGCAAGGCCCGAGGTCTTCATGTAACGACAGGCCTTCAGTAACTAAATTTAGTAATTGCTTTATTAGAGTGCAAACACTAAACCCGTGAACAATAATCAGTACGAATTAGCACTATTTATACAGAATCCTTTGTTTTCTATTGTTATTTATCACTAGTTTGGTACTAAAATTAGTATTTGTTTCACGGGTTTAGTGCCCGCACTCTATTCATTTTTAACCCAATATAAACGGGTTAAACGGATTACTGAATGACAGTTGATATACTGTATGGTCTATTTATGGTGTGAAGGAAGCTCCTGAAGACAATATATCTATACATCAGGTCATGATCAAATGACACCAATTAGAAACGAGATAGTAAAATGAATGATATACATACATACATACATTCACACACACACAACCATAAACTTTATTTTAACTCGAATAAATGATAAATTAAATTATTTTACAGCATTTACCTTTTTATTGTAGGCCGATGGCTTTCGCATGTGCGAATGTTTATTGCCAATAAGAGACATTCCCCTTTTTTTTGTGATGCTCACTTTGCCATATGGTGGGATATAGTGAACATTGAAGTATGGCTTCAATTCGTCGTCCTCCAATATTGTAGTGGCCAAAGCACAGTTTTCCTGAGCCTCCTGTAAGGTAGTTCCCGCCGCCACTCTCATTGCACCGGACCCCTTCCACTAAATTAAATTAAACCAAATATTTTTTTATAATTAAAACATGAAAAGTTGCATCAACCGTGAGAAGAGTAGAATAAATAGTTCGTATTTGTGGCAACAATTATTCCCATTTCACCGTGTAGACGCGCGCTAATGCAACTTGTGAGGCAACGCCAATGCGAGAAAAACCGGAGAAAAAGTTCCACAGTGCAACCGTTACGTTTATTTAAGTTATCATGTACCTTTTTTCTGCCTGCAAAACTTTAATCTTTCTCAGAAGGATTGAATTGAATATGTTAAACTGGGAGTTGGCAATTTGAGCATGCATATTCTTTTTTGCCAGCTCTTGTAGCTTCCCCTTTCGAATTTCAGTTTCATTAGTTGAATCTAAAGATAATAATAATAAAAAAAATCACGTTATGACAAGAATATTGCATACCTTCAATATGTTTGCCTTTCATACATTTGATGGAGATTGGAAATCATTGAAAGTACCTGTTTCAATAGTCTGAAGGTTTCCCTGTTCACCTTGTTCTTCCTTTACTTTGTCTGGTTTATCTAGATGAAATTTCCAAAAAAAATAATTAGCATACCTTTGACAGATAATAGTACTTACTCTATTTTCGTTCTCGACAAGTGCGTTTCAAGCGGTACTAACAATACAGTTCATTAATGCAATTCGAATCATATCATATGATTAAAGTTAACAGCTTAAATAGCTTAAGTATTGTGTTACCATGTGCGACCAAGAACTAATTTAACAGATAAGGATAAACATAACATCGATATAACAAATAAAGATAGCCTTTGATTAGCCAATAAACGTACCTTTTCCAACAACACGGTCCAGCCCACTCTTAATTTTAAGTATGGTACATAGAGGAATGCCAATCTCTTTAAAGAGTCTGTCCTCCACCTTAACAAGCAACTTCAAGTCCGATAATGTCTCAAACTGGTGACGAAAAGAGATTATAAATTAATATGGCTTTAATTTCCACCTTTCAAACTTAAAAAGGTTGCTACGTTAGGAAAAAAAAAAAATAACTTCACGGCTACAGTTGTTAGGTAGTCAATGGTAACCATAACTATGCTATTGAAACATGACCATAGAGAGTAAACATTTACCTTCTGTTCATCAACTAATTGCTGGACATAATCAGATAATCCTAGCTCTTTCAGAAATGCTCTTGCTTCAGAACCCTGGGTATTTCAAATAAGAAAAATGCCCAAATATTATGAAATGTTATAAAATAAGGCTTTTTATTTCGTTTACTTCAGATTTCATTTGGTACATATTGTTATTGTAACCGTGAGTTTTTGTGTAGATTTTAAGTCCTTGTAGAGCTCTCTTTTCGTTAATAAGTAAACTCTTATGTCAACACATCACTATCACGATGATGATATTGTACAAATCAGTTCGAGCGCCAAAGAAAACTCAACTACATTCAATATTCAGAAGGATAGCTAAAGAATACAAAAGAAAAAAAAACACCACATCGACCACATTAATAATATGATACGATTTTCAATGCTGGGATACAATGGAGATTCTAGGTACATTAAATTAATTTCTGGTTTTCGTGTCAACATAACATAAGGGTCAATTGTACTTTTGATGAATAAATTCTTCAACCAAAAAATTAGATTGTTACATGTACAATGATTTTAAGAGATCATTGTAAAGGAAATAAAATTACATTGCAAACACTAACAATAATCTTGTTTTATATAAGTTCACGAGGATCCGTTTAACTTAGTTTGAGACTCGTAGCATCGAGCTCGGCTCGGCCCAATTTGTACTTGGAATGTTTTCTGGTCTGGCATGGCTAACTTATCTGTTAAGAAAAATATGAAATTTCACCCAGGATTAAAGTCTTACCTTTTCAGAAGCCATTAGTTTCGTGTTAGGATGGAAAATGAAAGATTTTGATGAAGAAAATTGGGATGTGATGACGATCGTCGAAGAAGACACTCGAGAAGCAGTCTCAAAAGAGCGGGAAAATGAAAACGGTTTTGGGGAATACCTCTTTCCATAATAGACAACATTCACAATCAATTGTCCTATTGTCCAATCACAATCTATGTCTTCCATTTCATTATTTCCGACATCTATCAACAAAGTAGCATCAATTTGCACAAATTTCGTAATACTGTAGATGCGATTTGTAAAGAGCAGCCTTATTTGTTGTAGCAATTAGCCAACACGACAAAGAAAATCTTTCAATTAAAAGTTTTTGAGTACCGAAAAGCAAGCGGTTTCACTGCTGATTATCTTGAAGCCTGGCCGACAAAGAACTTGAAGATAACAATCGAAACGATTCTTCACCGCCAGGTAATTCACTGAATTGTATTATATTTGTCATTTTATTATGTTCAACATTTAAAATAACATGAATGGGGGGTGGGTGGTAATCACTGGAAAAACGGTTGCGAAGGAGGCTAGGTCGTACTAGACTGCCAAAAATTGTTCGGCCTTGCGAAAATTAAAGACAACTTTTTTATTTGAACCAATAATTGTTTGGCTCGTCGTGTTTGCACTCCCAATAATGAAACGTATTAGCTAATTGTACATCAATAATTTTGCTTTGAAACGATTAGGTTAATTTCTTTGCTATACAAAATATCTTAACTTAAATCATGGATGTCAATGACTGGTCATTCAACTCAAAATCATTTGACAGTTTTAACGTAATTTACAAAAAACAAACAAACATTGGTTGGTGTTTTTTTTTAGCCTGTGGGGGAAAAAATTGCCATGGGTGCTGATTTTTTTTTAAGCTAGAAAATAATGTTCAATGCAAAGAAGAAGAAGCACCTTATTGCCTTTCAACAAATTATAATGAAAAAAAACAAATTATTTCAATGGCAAATGAAATATGACACCGGGGACTAAAAGTTCGCCTGCTCTAAATTCACAGGTGTAAAACGGGACTGGTTACCATGTAATTGCAAGTTCTGTGGAGGAAAATTGCGCGAAAGAAGAACGGTTAGAAGACATTCCACGGCTCATCCCTATTTGAAGACAGATAAATTTCAACAATTTCCACGTGACAACTCGGCGAACAACACCTCTTTTGACAGCCCAAGAAATGAAAGATCAGCAGGAACATCGGCAGCAGCTGCTAAGAGTTCTGAGAATGAAGAAATAAGAGACTCTGGGGATGACGATCAGGAACTAATTGAAGGGCACGAAGAAGAAAGCACAAACAGTGGTGAGCAAGATGATGATGTGGAAGATTATGATGATGATGCTCATGTAAATGATAATGATGGTGTTGATGATGATGATGATATAAATGAAGATGATAATGATGATAATGTTGATGAAGGCGATAATGATGATGATGATGATGTTGATAAAGATGTTGATGAAGATGATGATGATGATGACGATGTTGATGAAGATGATGATAATGATGCAAACGAGGTTGGAGACGATGAACAATCTGCAACCAATGATGACAGTTCTGATCCAAATGGGAATGAAAATACTACTATTGACAAGGAATTAGAGAGGTGCATTCTTCGAATAATTAGTTCTAAAGTAAGGTATGGATGGTCACAAGAAGAAACATTAAGTCAACTTCAAAGTCTTTATGAGCTCACTAAAAATGACCAAATACCTCATAGAACATGGCCAGTAGTCATAAAGTTTTTGAAAAAGCTAGGGTATCAAAACCCGAAGCACTTCAAAGTCTGCTGTGGAGCTAACCATGTTATTCTGATCGAAGATGACCAATGTCCTAGTTGTGGCACACCCAAAGTCAAATGCACAGATTATTTTGTGCTTGATATTTATTTAAAGTCTAAAGTCTATTTTCTTGAGTGAAAGTCGAATAAAAAGCCATCTTACCCACTGGAAAGAAAAGGATGACTGGTTAAACAAAGACAAAACTGATGTACCATACAAAGAAATATGGCATGGATCCAGATTCTGTGAACTATCGTATTTCTGGGATGCTGCAAAGGAGACGATTGTTCCAACATGCTGTCCAAACTGTGGAAATATCATTTCACTTGCTGAAATGGCAGCTCTTGCTCGGAACAGAATCTTGCCACATCAACCATTGCATTTATCCTGTCCTGAGTGTTTGTTTGACTTCGTTCATACGCCAAAGGTAATGCGTGGAAGCCATCTCAACCAGGCATTCATATTCCATGAGGATGGGTTTAATGCTTTCTCAAAGAAGACGAGAGGAATAGCAGCGATTCACATCAGTGATGCCTGCACGAGTAAAGAAATGAGACTTCATGGAAAAAATCTCCGTGTTTATAGTTTTATCCCGACTTGTTTGCTGAAAGAAGGAATTCCACACAAAATGGACGCCTTCATTACACCTCTCATAGACGAAATTACCGACCTCTATCTGCATGGCACCGTAGTGTACATCACCAAAGAAATAAGGCTGCAAAATCTATTGATCCCGGAAGGAAGGCGAAGAGTTAGAGCACTTCTCCTGCTTGGAACAGCCGACCTCAAGGCACATGCTGAGATGACTTTGTATGCTGCTGGTGAGTACAACTTTAAACTTAATTATGGACTCCTTGTACACCGTAACGTCTGTTAAATCTCAGAAGAACAAAAGTTAATTGATCTCTTGAGAGTTATATAATCCTCATTTTTCATTCCTATAGGTTGCATTGAGTCACATTTCGAGGCGCTGAATAAAAATCTATAAACCTTTTCTATAAGGGTCCTGGAGGGGGTCCTATCCCAAATCGCAGTAGAATAAATCACAATATCCCAGCCTGTTTTGCTGAAATCTCAATCCCATTCCATTTTTCTACTGTTTTCTTGGTCATGAATTCCGGTTCGTTTCTATATCTTTAAGGTGGAAGGCGAGGATGTCCTCGATGTCTGGTGGATGGAGAGTACATTCCCTGCAAAAGACACTATTACTATGGTAACTTTGGTGTCCGCTACCGGAATCCAAGTGCACCTCGTATGGCATCATATCACCTAGAACATGGCAAAAGGGTGGAAAATGCAACAGCAGCAAATCAACGCCAGCAAATACAAACCGCAACAGGAGTTTCTGGGCTCAGTATACTTTTCTACTTGTACAAATTGTACGAGTTTGATCCCATCTTAGATATGGCCATTGATCGTATGCATTTGACGTTTAATATGCTAAAAAAAGAGTTTCTAGAAAAGATGTGGTCTGAACTCGGAAATAATGCGGATAAAGAGGTTAATGATAGAGACCCTAACGATGGAGGACTTCTGAGTCGCCCAGATTTTAGTACATCCCTAAAGGCAGTAAAGTGGACAGCAGAGGATAGAGCTGCGGGAGTAGCTAGAATGTCAAGTTTAAGTGATAAACTGGGTGGCTGGAAGTCCAATGAATATAAAAGGTAAGATAAAAACTCTTTAAAATCATTTAGAGCCACTGATATTTCAGTATTTTTAGTTGAAAATACTTTGTGCTCCATCTTTAGGTTGAGTTATCGTGATGAATGATCGTGTATGATAAATGATGGTGGTGGTGGCAACGATACTTGTGATGATGAAGATGATAGTGGTGATGATGATGGTGATGGTTATAGTGGTGGTGGATGATGATGATGGTGATGATGATGATGATTATTATTATAACTAAACCAGGTCACCACAGTATGACTTAGTTCTTGGTAAGCTAGCTTGTATTAAACGTGAAAAAAATAATAGGTATTTTGTTCTTGCTCTTTAGGTTTAGCAGTGTAGCACGAGAGGTACTAGCCGAGAAAATACCCTCAAAAGCTTACGATTGTTACATGCTGGTATGCAATGCAGTGAAAATGCTTTACAGCAAGCAACTACAAATTGATGGTTGGACAGACGAAAATATAGAGCAACTGGAGAAGATATTGTGGGCGCATGCCATACGAGCCGAAGAGTTCTATGGGCTTGGATTCTGTACAGAAAACTTGGAATATTCAGTTCATGTTGGTAATGATATAAGACGGCATTCTAGCATGGACAATTATTCATGTGAGTTATTCGAAAGAGCTATCTTAACTCACAAAGCTCAAAAGCACAATGCAAAAGGTCTAGAAAAGACGTTTGCAACAAGGGAAAACATGAGAAACTTCTTAAGTGACTACCAAGAGAAAAATGGCCCATTATCAACATACAATTCCCATGAAACCTCCTACCAATTTAAAGTTGATGACGCAACTCTGCCATATTTCCTACGAGAGTCCTCATTTAATGCTGCCAAAGCATTGCTTCAAGATTTGCAGCAGCATAAGGATGTGCCTGCAATTAACCATGCAATGTCTTATGGTGTAGCTATTGGATCTGTGCGAAAACGCGCTTTCCCATTAAGTGTCATTACAGATCTGCAAAGGTTCTTCCATCACCAAGGGATCAATGTGCAGGCCATACCAAACATTCTTGACTCCCTTTCAAGTATAGCGATTATAGATGGTAATGGGGAAGTGGTGAAAATCTGTAAAGGCTGCACTTGCAAGGTTTTAGCAGAAAGTGGGCAAGAGGAATGGACTATGGAAATCTCAGAAATGTTTGCAGTTGGACCCGTAGATGGGAAATATTATAACTTTGTTAATGGAACTTACTTTGTACCAACATATAGCAATGGAAACATTGTTTACCATCAGTGGACAAATACAGCACAGATCATTCCTCGAGTGTACATACGTCCAGTAAGTAGAATAACAAGGAAAGTCATTATATATCCAGAGCCATCTAACATTGAAGATCCAAGATACTACCTGTGTATAGATTTGAAGAAACTAGACCTTCAAAATGATGTTGAAGTGCCAATTTATCCCAGAGTCGAAGAAAGTGTAAGTATGAAAGGCACAAGAAACGAGGTATGGTTTGGCCTAGTCAAACAAGTTAATAATGAAAATAGAATGGCTAGAGTGCAGTGGTACCAGGAAACACGGCGTCCAAGGGTATGGTCTTTAACAAACCTTGTAGATGATATCCATTTTTTGTCGATTATAAAGATATGTAATATCAAAAGAACATTTGGGGGTTATGACATTTCTTAGTTATATGACATAAAGTCATGTTAATATTAGTATAGGAAATCACACGATCATCTCATACAATTTGGATTCTAATGGATACAAGTAATGTTTTGAAAGTTCTTGGAATTGTATGAGCCGATAGGCGAGTACAATTTAAGAACTTTCAAAACATTATGAGTATCCATTAGACTCCAAACGAGAAGATCAAGTGATTTCTCATTTATAGTTCACTCAACAAAACTACATAACAAGTGTTTACTGGCATGAAGACAGCATTCATGATCTATCTTCACGATTCAAAACTTGCTGCTTCTTGCCGTATGTCCACAGCAGCCTAACACAGGTACTCCTAATAATTGTACTTCTCTCAACCAATCTTGACCAAGCGATTGATTTTGTTGAGTGTACTATAATGCAATTATCAATGTAAGCCCCGGGAGAGGGTACCCGGGCAAGGGGTGGGGATTTGAAAAAAATTCTATAAAGAAACTCAAATGCCCCAGGGTGGGGAAGCAGTTGTTTATCAAATAACATGAAAAAATAGAAGGCTAAAGGAGACATTGTTGCCTAAATTGCAGAATTTCTGATCAAATTCCTGACCCATGGGCAGTTTTTTACGATCCAATCCCCATCTCTTCCCCGGGTACCCCCTTCCAGGACTTATATTGATAGGTGCATAATATAGTCTTTAGTTATGTATGTACAAGTAATATTTTTCACAAAAGGGTCATATTAGTCTCCTACGCAACCGCTATTAGTGTCGTCACACAATGTTCTCACTCCCCTAAGTAGGGGAGTGAGAGCATTGCGTGACAACACTAATAGTGGCTGCGTAGGAGACTAGGGTCATATAGAAATATCTTTTCATTTTACATTTGTGATGAAATTTGATGCCAACATAGTTTAATAGTATAGTTCATAGATGTTAATTATAATGCCAGCATTCCTTTCAATGTGTTGTAAAGTTTCTTTAGACATATCCTATTCTTTGGGTTGAAATGTGTTACATTTTGACCAAGCTTTAGGAGTTGTTGTTTATATTCTCCAAGCTTTCCCTTTAACTTGAATATCTTAAGATTGGAACAAAATATGTATCCAAAAGAGTATATATCACTTCTAGCACTTTGTGGTTTACCAAGAACAATTTCAGGGGCAACATGGGGATACTTTTGCCTGTATTTATCTCTTTCTGAAGGATTCAAAAACTTTTTTTGCAATGATCCTGAAATAAAAAACAAAAAATGATAACTCAAATAAGGATAATGGTTAGACCAACTATTATCTTGCATTGTGTTTACTTGCATGTAGTGTTTGCTAAAAGTTAAGAGTACTACAGAGGCTTTATAGTTCAGCACATTTTCAAAAATAATTATAACACTAGTACTTGTGTTGATCATTAGAAGGTAATTAACAAGTAGGTAACCATGAGAATATGAAGTTTGCATTTGACTTACACAAACTTCACATAAAAAAAGAAACAAACAAACAAAAAAGGAATAAATCATTTTATCTTTTTGTTTGTTTCTGTTTCGGTTGTAGTTAAAAAATGTCATTATTGCAAGGACCGCACAACACACTAAAGAGTAGGGGGGCTAGGACTTGAAAGTAACAGAGACCAGTATGCAAGTGGTCAAAAATTGGGGGTGCTAAGCCATAAAATTTAGTGGATATTAGAAAAAATCTGGCCTCCCCCAGCCCCTTCCCCTCCGCGGTCCCTGTATTGACATCAGATATGGTAAATATATGGGAAATTTGGCATCCAGGATGTAGCTAGTATGGTATGGGGTTTACACGTCTATAAATAAGGTAGTTTTAGAATAATAGGTTGGTGCTCTGATCTAAGTGTATAGGAATAATAATATAAGCTTACCTTTTGATTCACTTATAAGTGAAGCTTTGCCAAAATCAATAAGTACTGGACAAACTTCTCCATGTGACTCCTCAATGACAATGTTATTGCTCTTGATATCATTATGAAGAATACCACTTGCTATCCCAAGCATTATTGTAATAAAAAAATTGATTGATAAAGTATTGTCTAATTCTTGTTCTTTCAAAAATGCAGAAAGTGTTTTAGGGCTCTTTTCAATTATACACAGTTTTGTAACCAGTAAGAATGGTTGTTTCTCTGTATAAACACCAATAAGCATAGCAATATTGGGATGACTTGGTATCATGGTTAGTATATCTGCTTCTCTATGAACATGTTTGAAGGTTGGTTGTCCTTTAAATATTTTGATGGCTACAGGTAATCCCTTGTATGTACCTGAAACACATTTTCCAAATGTACCTTCACCAATCAAACCACCTTTTTCATTGTAAGTCAAGTCCTTCTGACAAATATTTAATGATGGTATCCTATAAGGTGTCCTTATATTCACTGTTCCTTCCTTTTGCAACCTTGTTTTGCCCATTTCTATTTCATGTGAGGACCCTGAGTCAGATTTTCCTCCTGAAATATCTTGCGAAGACACTGGTTTTAAGTTTTCTTCAATAATTTTCTGCATACCACAATAGAACCAGCATGAGTGAATCCGTTTCCTTTTCACAGAAGGAAAAGCAATCCTTACTGCATGGCCAATTTCATGAGAGGATACTTGGCTTTCATTGCTGTTGTCTAAAATCAGCTCTCTCAGAAGTGCTACTTTGATTTTATGACCATTCTTGCTTTCCTGAAATCTGTTTTTCAACCTACAAAAAGAAATAATCACATAATGAACTTGCACAGTACTTACATAAAATTCCCTTCAGTTTGAGGTAGCTGATTCATCAGAAAAATAAAGCGTTCATTGAATTAATAACATGACTGTGAGTCCAAATTTTTGCATGCTTTTTAATCTAGATAGTATCTTATATCACTAAAACAGTGTGCAATGAATAAATTAGTTAACTTCAGTCTATTCACAAATAAAAGTGAATTTCAGTATTTTCAGCTTAAAGTAAGCTTATATTCTGAAACGATCGACCTAAGTACTAATGCTTTTATAATATTTTTAACACCACAACAACAGAGCTTGGACTACCAGTGAATTGTATTCATGAAATGCATTTATGTGCGTAAGCTTATTTCCAAGTGTTTCACAAATAAATATGAAACAAAAAGCAAATAATTTGCACTAACAAGTAAGCTTAAAGCTTAATTTAAGAGAATTTAAGCTAAGCTTTAGCTTAACTATTTTAAAACCCGATGAAGATCACATGGCTTCAAAGGCGTATTTTCCAATGGATCTCGCTATAAAATGGAATTTAATTCAGACATTACAAGGAATTAATTGCCTACCTTTTGACAAGAATATTTAGTCTTCCTTTTCTCACACACCGGTTCTTTATATTGCACTTTAATAAGCAGTCATCCATAATAACTTTTCGAGAGAGAGAGAGAGAGATGTCTTATAACTCGAGCTCTCATACTCAGTCCCCTCCTCTGGTACACAGGTATCCCAACGGGGTTTTCTGAAGCCAAAAATTATGATGCAACTGGCATCTGTAGATTCAACCGGGCTGCTCATATCATAGTTTTGATCTGAGAACCGTACTCCTAACATAATCATTTCAATTTAATAATGAAACGAAGCTTCTTCGTACTGTTTACATACAATCTCAGGGCCCCTTTTTTGAAATTTACACACTTTTTACATCATATTTCCCATTCTTACTTTTGAATTTCATAGTTGGATTTACAAAAACTCTACATAATGTTTACATACTATCTCGGGCCCCCTTTTTGAAATTTACATACTATCTCGGGCCCCCTTTTTGAAATTTACATACTATCTCGGGCCCCCTTTTTGAAATTTACATACTATC
>WUAP02121663.1:0-16040 GCA_015163945.2 Stichodactyla helianthus | reverse complement strand
GATGGACAGGAATTCCACCGGTGCAATTCCTGTTAATACTGTTGGACAGGAATTTCACCGGTGCGATTCCTATGGCTCGCGTTGGATAGGAATTACACCAGTGCGATTCCTCTGGATAACGTTGGACAGGAATTGCACCAGTGCGACTTCTATGGAGAAGGTTGGACAGGAATTCCACCCGTGCGATTTCTACAAATACTGTTGGACAGGAATTCCACCGGGGCGATTCCTATAAATATTGTTGGACAGCAATTCCACCGGTGCGATTCCTATAACTACTGTTGCACAGCAATTCTACTGGTGGGATTCCTATCAATACTTTTGTAAAGGAATTGCACCGTAGCGATTCCTCTGGAGGTTGGACTGCAATTTCACCTGTGCGATTCCTATAAATACTGTTGAAGAGCAATTACACCGGTGCGATTCCTATGGATGGGGTTCGATAGGAATTCCACCGGTACGATTCCTGTGAATGGCGTTGTTCAGGAATTTCACAGGTGTGATTCTTATGGAGAGGGTTGTACAGGAATTGCACAGGTGTGATTCCTATAGATACTGTTGGACAGCAATTCCACCGGTGCGATTCCTATTAATCCTGTTGCACAGCATTTCCACCGGTGCGATTCCTATGAATACTGTAGTACAGGAATTTCACCGGTGCGATTCCTCTGGAGGTTGTGCAGCAATTCCACTGGTTCGATTCCTATAAATACTGTTGGACAACAATTGCATAAGTGCGATTCGCATGCATAGTGTTCGACAGGAATTGCACCGGTGCGATTCCTATGCATACGGTTGGACAGGAATTGCACCGGTGCGATTTTTATGGACACGGTAGTATAGGAATTGCACCGGTACGTTTCCTTTTGAGGTTGGACAGCAATTGCACCGGTTCGATTCCTATAAATACTGTTGTACAACAATTGCACAAGTGCGATTACTATGCATAGTGTCGACAGGAATTCCACCGGTGGGATTCCTGTGGATGGCGTTGGAGAGGAATTGCACCGGTGTGATTCATATGGAGAGGTTTGGACAGGAATTGCATATTTGTGATTCCTATAAATACTGATGGACAGGAATTCCACCGGTGCAATTCCTGTTAATACTGTTGGACAGGAATTTCACCGGTGCGATTCCTATGGCTGGTGTTGGACAGGAATTACACCAGTGCGATTCCTCTGGATGACGTTGGAGAGGAATTGCACCGGTGCGATTCCTATAAATGGAGTTGGTTAGGAATTGCACCGGTGCCATTCCTTTAAATATTGTTAGACAGGAATGCACCGGTGCGATTTCTATGCATTGCGTTGGACAGGAATTGCACCGGTGCGATTCCTATGGAGAGGGTTGGACAGGAATTGCACCGGTGCGATTCCTATGGATAGGATTGGTGGGGAATTCCACCGGTGCGATTGCTATGGAGAAGGTTGGACAGAAATTCCACCCGTGCGATTTCTATAAATACTGTTGGATAGCAATTCCACTGGTGCGATTCCTATTGCTGGCGTTGGACAGTAATTGCACCGGTGCGATTCCTATGGATGGCGTTGGACAGTAATTTCACCGGTGCGATTCCTATGGATGGCGTTGGAGAGGAATTGCACCGGTGCGATTCCTATGGAGAGGGTTGGACAGGAATAGGGCTTTTGCAGCAAACAGTCATATGACGATATTTGACCTCAATAGCGAATGAAGTGAGCTCACGGTCCCTTGGGGAAGGCTCCACTAGATGGGAAACAAACATTAAAACGCTTAGTATCTTGAGATCAAAAGCATGTTAAAAGGGTAGAAACGTATTTTGTAAAAGATTTCATTAACAGCGTTTTAAATCTAGTGACAGTTGTCTTAAATAAATGAAATAAAATTTTTTTGCCATCCAGTTACAATCACGTGATAATTTGTTGCAAAAGGCCTATTGCACCGGTGCGATTCCTATGGAGACGGTTGGACAGGAATTGCACCGGTGCGATCTCTATGGAGAGGGTTGGACAGGAATTGCACCAGTGCGATTTCTATACTGTTGGCCACCACAACCCACTCCCCTTGGACATATTATAGAGATATAAAGGTAAAGGATATTTTTATTGTGGTGGGCAAAGGGTTGCACATGGGCTTCACAAGAGAAAGCTTATGACTTGCTACTATAATGCTTTTTGAGCATGCTGTCTGCTGAAAGCCCTCTGGCAGCTACACGAATCCAAATAAGTGGGAAAACTCCTGGTATCTTTTCATATCCTCCTACTGCTTTAAGTGTGGCCTTTGTTTTTATTACATCTGTCATTTCCCCCAGAAATTTGACCCTCCCTACCCTAATTTTAATGATTCTTTTCAACATTCAATTTATTCACACTTAAAAAAGAACTCATTTACACTGAATGAAGACCACCAGCATTACTACATCAAACTGTCACAATGAATGTTAATGGCATTACAGTGGAAAGTCATCTATTCCTGATCAAACTACTTCCAAATATGCTGCTTCATTTCTTCTTCTGCTTGTTGTCTCAGATCTGGGTGTTCCTGTAAATATTCATCAACCTAGGATAGAAAAATCCATTGATTTTTATACATAGCATTTTCATATTTGAGGTCTTTTTGCTTTCAAGGTCATTGATAAAGTGAGAGGTTCAGATAAGGGCATGACAGAATAAATTTTGACAGGTAAGGCTTTCAAAAGTGAATGAACAGAACATAATTCTTAGCTTGTGGAAAATATTACCCTAGGGATGTAACAATTATAAAGGAAAAAAAAAAATTGCACATGTATTATGTTATAAAGAAGCCTGCCAATAAATACTACTAGTTCCCAATGGTTTGCTTCTGATTGTCTTCAATATTTCTGCCCAAGTTCAGGCAATCAGAAGCAATCAGTCTCACATTCTATCATGGTGTTTGCCCTTAGAAACACTGGGAGCTAGATGTCCAAACTGACAAAACTTCCACAACAGCAAACTCAACTGAGAAGCGTAGTAAATAGGTAGCTTAATGCACTTGTCATAAGAAGAAACAAGGGCATAGATATGGGGGCCCAGAGGGCCCTGCCCCCATCCTATCAGTAGTTTTTTTAAGTGCACTTGATAGCAAATAGGTTAGTGCAAAAGGCCCTGAATCCATCATTTCCACTCAGCAGTTGTATCAAAGAAAGTCATCATCATGCTGTAGAAACCTAAACACCTAAGTAGTCATGTGATAAGTTAACACAACTTACTGATGCTCTGAAAATGGGTTTTGCCCTCACCCCCTCCCCCACCCCCCAAGGCAAAATCCTGGCTATGCCCCTGAGAAATGTATCATACTTACAGTCATTTCTTCAAATGGTTTCTGGGCTTTAACTTGAGTCAACTGAAGAAGAAAGAAATGAGAAAATTAGAGACCCCTCAACAGTTTTGAGGACTGCCAAACTACACACAAATTTCAAAGGCATCATAAACAAGCATGTAAGAAATAAATACCAAGAATGGAGGCAGTAAGCCATATAAAGCCCAACTGCCATAGGGTTATTGCCAACATTTTTAGGTAGTTTGTTTGTTTGCAATAACACTTGTGCACTAATAAATCAATTGTCTTTTTCAGTAATAAGAGCAAGCATAGAGAATAATTAAGTCATAGCAAATGCTTTAACTCATCCCACATGGAGAAGGGCATGCCAAGAGATGATATTATGTATCTTGGTCCTGCAAGATTTCAAGCCATGAGGGTGGGGTTGACTATAAGCCAAAGTCTCACCAATAGACTGCTGGATAAGTAGTCTTGTTGTCACATGCTTTGTAATCCTGCCTTGGATACATTGAGTTTGTAATGGGAATGATTTCCTCATTACAAATTTAAGGGATGTATCTAGATACTGCCTATTATAAATGTATTTATCGGACTGTATCAGAGATACAGCTCAATGAATATTAAAGAAAACTGTCTGTAAGGTGTGCAATATATTATATTTTCATTAGTAAAGAAAATAAACCAATATCTCAGAGGAGCATACGCAATACAATACCTCTGCTTCATACTCCTTGATTCTTAAGAGTGATTCCTTTTTAAGCTGCTCACACATTTTCTCCTGTTAATTAAAACAAAATAGTTTTCATTAGATTTGAGGGTAACTGTATGCTTATTTTAAGTGTGGCATAGGTGGTGTTGAGCAAAAAATTTGCCATTTACAAGCGAGTCCAATGGGTCCAGTCATTGGTTTGATCCCTGTGGATGCCATATGTGAACAGAGTTTGTTTAGTATAGGGTTCTATTGCTTGCCATGAGCTAGGATTTTCTTCTGGTTACCTGGTTTTCCTTGCACATTAAAAATAAACATTTGAGTTGAGTATTGTGTGCTATAAATATTGAATTTAGTGGTAGTGAGTGTGGAGCAAACCTCATGAAAGAACCCCTCATAAATATTGTGGTACTCACTGACTCATTTTCTTCACCCCTGGTGGGTTATAATGCCACAACAATATAGTTGTGGTAATGTATGAGTGAAAAGTGCCCCCAAAAAGTGTGAAAGCACTAAAACAGCTAGGTACATACACCTACTTGCAAGAAGGTTGTCATAGGAAAAAAGAACATTTGTAATTTAGTGGGATAGGAATAAATTGAAATGACAAAAGAAGATCACTGAAGCTGAACTCTTTCTTTTGTCTTCGGAGTTCAGCTTCAATGAGCTTCTTTTGTCTTATAATGTATTCCTTTCTCACTAAATTACTACGTTCTTTTTTCCTATGACAACCTTTTTGCAAGTAGGTGTATATGTAAATAAAGAGATTAATTTTTTTACTAGATAAATGTTAGATACTAACCATATCTTTTTCTCTCTTAGCAATCAGGTCAGATTTGGTATCCTTTGGATAAGGGACTGTGATAGCTTCATACTGAAAAAATCAATTTGTACAAATATATACTTATCATTGTGAATAGAACATCATCATCATCATCATCACACTTAGACTTTTTAGCTTAAAAATGATGTTGTAGACTTACAGCTTTCTGGAAGCTTGAGACTAGTCCTGGTTTAGAGATATTCTTGCTATAAAATTCCCAGTCAATGGGTTCTGGCTTAGCAGGCACTGACTCTAGGCTGTTGATAAACAGATTTAAATAAAGCTGTGTTCAAAGCTAAACAACTCAACAGTACTACACAACTGGCTGCTGCAAGCTTGCATGATCTAATAGGATTTTTGGTTGGCAATTTTAATGACAGTTAATTAAAACAAAATGCATCCTCATGCACCTACCTATTCTTAAGCTAGATTGACTTCCTATTGTAGAGTGCAGATAGTTTTATTTGTGTAAGCTAGCATTTAAGGCATTGAATGGTAGTTCCTGGCCTTCATATCTTAAGTTAGAACAAAACGTACCAGCATGCACTCTCCGCCCCGCTCATCTATTGAGCTGAAGCTTAAAGTACCTCTGGTGATCTTCCCCAAACCATAAGAAATTGTACTTTTATACTTTTCACATAAGAATCAGTGTCTGTTTATTGGGTGCTTTATTTGCAAATTTCAGCCTGATGTGGTTCTTAATCAATCCACTGGTTCTTTAATGCGGGTTTTTACTGTAATACGCTATAAGCTTAATAAATTATTATCATTGTTATATTTATCACTATACCGTTATGTTTGTAGACCAGGGACGACGGGTTAGAAATCAACGGATAAACAGAGAAGACCAAAGGATTTTTCAAAAAGTACACATTATAAAATCTTATTTAACCTTTCGTCCTAGATTTTTTAAGATACTGTAGATATTTTGTACTGTCACACGTTGCAAACGTACCTGGTCTTGAGGGACTCATACGCTGTTCTAAAACGACCCATATCACCTCTAGCTTCTGGAGGGACACGGGTACTTATTCGTACCCAATCTGGGATGTACTGGCCTATTCTTCTTGCAGCCATTATGCAAGAAATCCTAAATCTAAAGTACAAATAAAACAAGCCTGACCAACTTCAAGATGGCCGACAAACACAGAGAAGTGAGCCGGAAATGGATTCTGGGTAATGTAGCCCAGTTCACTTACGATCTTTAAAACACAGGAAGCACGCATTTTCTTTTTTAATTATAGGTGGTATTTTGATCTAGGATTCCTTTCGTCTACTTTAGAAGAAAGTTAGATTGAGAAGTTTTAGAAATTCTTTTATTTTTCTGGCTCATTTTTTATCATTTAATACGATCCCAGACCAGATCCCAGAACGTACGAGGAACGCCTGCTGACTTTTGCGCATCCGAGACATCGGCAGGAAACCTTATTCATGATCAGTGATGTCTAATGCTAGATTAATGGCTGCTACACCAATTACCGAACTCACAAATGTAACGACAATCGGTATCGACTTGAGCGACTCTACCGGAATCGTGCGACTTTTACGACAATGTGACGCGCAGATTTTTTCGGGTGAGTGTGGATCCACCCCATCTAAATTACAGTACACTACAATTACACTACACAACAATTACCCTGGAATCAATTTAAAAAATATAATATTCAATGTTCGTACGCAAACACTGACCTAATTCAAAGTTGAAATTTTTAGCCAAACGTTGTTGACCGCCATTCGATTGTACCTTTCTTGCTTACAGAGCCAGCCTTCCCGTTTACCTTACCCCAAGACAGGAAAAACAGGACATATCACAGACAACATTGTAATTTACGGTCGCTATTGTTCGTCGTGAAAGGATAGCTTCCCCAATTTCCCCAAAAGTTAATCCTTCCAAAAAATTTACAAACAATTTTAAAAGAATTCCGTAAGATTTCCAAGAAGATTTTCAAGGGATTTAGTGACCCGTGTTCTGTCTTCGATCATCTTTTTCAGGTTGGGAGACCTACCCATGTCTGTACGATAGAGAGATACTCCATTCTTTAGAGCAGCTCAGTAAAAGTATACAACAAGTTCTAGAAGATCCTTGCCATGGTTGCGTAGTGTTCAGTGGTTGTGGTACATCTGGACGCATCGGATTCTTGCTGTCAAAAAAGTTTAACTCCCTTGCAAAAGAACAGGGGGTAGGCTTTTCCGGCCCGTACGAGTATCTTATTGCTGGCGGAGACCTGGCGCTTTTTGCGTCGGTTGAAATGCCAGAAGATGACTGGAGACAGGGTCAGATTGATTTGATTAAGTTGGTCAAAGAGAAAAACAGGGTTCTATATATTGGAATAACTTGTGGGTTGTCAGCACCCTATGTAGCAGGACAGCTCGACTACTGTATAGACAACCCTGACATCTTTACGCCGGTTCTAATCGGGTTCAACCCTATTGAATTTGCACGCAAGACGCTCATTGAAGGCTGGTCTAAAACATTTCATGATGTTGCTAAGAGATTGTCAAGTAAGTATCCCCTAATGAAGCCCTTCGGTTGTGACGTGGGACCCGAGTTCGTTTGCACAAGTGGAGCTACTTTTAGGAGCAATTACGCCGTTCAACAGCGTGAAACTTGTCTAAAATAAATCTATTCGCACTAACTGGGGGCACTCTCACTCTCACATACTACCACTACATTAACTTTTAAGCAATAATAATAATAATGATGATGATGATGATGATAGAGTGATAATAATAATAAATAATTTAAAAAATAAATACATGCATTTCTATAAAACAAAAAACCTGTTCTTAAGAAGTGTAGTTAAAAAGATAATTGAAGAAAAACGTTACTAATTTGGTAAACAAAACAAAAAAAACAAAAAAACAAAACAAAACAAAACAAACAAACAAAAAAAACACACAAATATCTAATGAAATACTATCTGTTGAAATCAGGACAGTCCTGCTCGTCCCTTCTCGATTTCAAAGTCTCTATCTTTAATATTAGAGTTCCTCCTCCTTGGGGTTCTCGATCCTCTTAAGCATAGGAGTGCGCTCCGCAAAATGGCAAATGATACTTTAGCCCTAATCCAAGATATTGTTTGTGGCGTAGTTCTCTTGCTTTTTTGCAGATATCAGCTACCTAATCTTGAGTTTTAAGTTTTAAGTATACAACTCTCAGCTCACATGTCGATTTTTACGGAGGGAGGAAAACCGGAGAACCCGGAGAAAAACCCTCGTGGCAAGGGAGAGAACAACACATCTAACAAACTCTACTCACATGTGGCATCCGCAGGGCTCGAACCAGTAACCCGTTGAACTCACAGTGGTGAGAGGCGAACGTTTTACTGCTACGCCACCCATGGCAATGCCCTTACACACAAGTGTACTGATGCAAATAGTTTCTCATTAATTCTACCCCGTCTTTTTCCAGGTCATGACAAAGCCATCATCTTAAATCCTGTTGTTGGACCAGAAGCCATATCTGGGTCGTCGCGCATGAAAGGAGGAAGCGCTACTACAATTCTTCTGGAGACAGCCCTTACAAAAGCCCACTATCAATTCTGTTCTTCAGGGCCTTCTCTCAGTACGATTACTATACTTTATCAATACGAAAGAGTTTATAGACAAACCTACTTGCTAATAGAGGAAATATCTTCAGCTATGTCTCTCGAAGGAGAAAGCCTCAGCCAAAAAGGTCATGTTTACTATCTTGTCTGGGGCTCCGCCAGCTTCATCGCCCTTCTCGACGCTTCTGAATGCGTGCCAACTTTCAGCGCGTCTTTTGACGATGTGCGCGCCTTTGTGGATGGGGGCTTCGAGTTCTTGGAGAATAGAGAAGGAGCTCTTATCTTTAAAGGGTCTAAGCTGCAAATTTCCTTACAAGAATTTGCCACCAGTTTCTTGCCAAAAGTATCAATGGCTGATACAGTTGTTGCCGTGTGTTTGAATCCAAAGTGGTTTGGACAAGCTTACGAACTTGTAAAAAAAGGTTCTGAAAAGAAAGCCAAATTGGTTGGGATATCCGCCCATAACGAGGAGTCCTCGACTGCAAAAGATTTTAAAAAGCTTTTAGATGTTTCGATCGAAATAAAGGAAAGCAACGGGAAATATAATACAGATACCTGCGTTGCCGATTCTCCTGAAATTGAAAAATTATTTAAAGAGTGTTTGGATGAGCTTGCTGTTAAATGGATCTTGAATGCCATTTCTACCGGTGCGCACGTACTGAATGGAAAAGTGCTGAGAAGCTGCATGATTGATTTGAAAGTCAGCAATAATAAATTATTTCACAGAGCAGTTGGTATCATTTCTAAGTTCACTGGTGTAACTAGTGAAGACGCCAAGCATGCGCTACTCGGAGCTATCTACAGGAAAGATGTGCTTCCAGAATCAGCACTGCAGGACGCTACATCCTGTCATGTGTTTGTGGCTGAACAACAAGACCACGTTGTCCCTCTGGCTCTCTTAATTGCTACAGGGAAATTTAACGTTGAAGAAGGGTTGAAGACTTTGAGAGAGAAGACAGTTTCTCAGGCTTTGGACGATCTTGGTTTACTCGATGCAAAGTCTCAACACTGAACGTTCAACAGTGGTGCACTTATCTGAATTGCGGGGGTTTCGATTTCGTTTCAATCACGCGAAAGGGTTTTGTAAAAATATAAGTGCTTCAGTTTCTTTTATATTTCTTAAATCTTTACCCCCCCCCCCCTCTTTCAAGGGTGCTTCGCGGTCCCTTAAATAAACCAATGACGAGTGTTCACATGTTTTAAAGTCAAATAGACACGCCTTTAATAAAGAACCATGTCTCATACACCTTATGGCTGTGCTTCTTGATATTTCATATAATTATTTCATATAATTATACATCTACTAATAAACCAATATTGTGATTACTTATTTCCAAAAAAATACTTTTACAGTTAACTACTGCCGTTAACTTCGCAAATCGCAATGTACTAAAATTATACAAAAAATTCGTGTAATTGTTCCGAAACATTCGCCTTCAACACTGAAATACATTTATTGGCATTTTCTACTGAGTTAGTTATCTCCTTCACAGCTGCTGTTAAGGTTATCTCTGAACGCTTTTTAGAGATGACCCTAACAGCGGATGCGCACGAGAATAGCGGATTAATTGAGAAACAAATCATTAAAAAGATAACACTGAACATTTGCAAGCATTGTAGCGTTTTGATTGGATAAGGAGCAATTTTCCGTGCTGTTATTGGCTCGACCGTGACCGTTCCATGATCAGCACCGGTACGGCACGGCACGGAATAACGGCACGGCACAGCATTACAGCACCGTCACGTCACGGTACGGAATAACGGCACAAGTACGACACGACACGGATTTACAGCACCATGCCCTCTCAACATGAAAGTGTTCGTAAAAAGCTACGTCATTTGAAATAAAGCGCAGCTTATCAACCTTGCGTGATGTACAACCGATGTGACCATCTAGAACCTGTACCAACTGCGCAGCAAAAAAGCTATTGCCCGTCATTCCCCCACTGATTTTTAGTCTCTGTGATATGGATCTACTCTGCATAATTCATGTCTAATTCCTGTCTAAGCCCTGTCCGGTAATGCTTGAAGCAAGTAACGGTTTACCAGCCACTTTCGGAGCTTTCGTCGTCTGTTGTGTCTTCTTCTGCGGTCGTGTCGTCGTTTTCTTCGTCTTCCAAGTGTATCATGAATGGTAATTCAAAATCCCTAAACAAAATTAAACAAATAAACAATCAAAAATTCACCCCATTTTGAACCAGCGAAGCAAAGTTGATAGGAACAAGACGCTCTAAGAGCGTAAACTGGGTTGCCTGTGCTGTGGCCAGTCTCGAAGCGAGCATGCGCGGTGAATCTGAGACGGAAATTTGTGACGGATAGAAAAAATCGACCACAGGCAACCCAGCAAAAAATTCAATCGATTCTGGTCAGTGAAAACGGTACAAACTCCATAGGGCAAACTTCGAAAAAACTTCAGACTTATTTACGAAGCAGTGCATACTTCGAATCATTCTTCTTCTCTGGGATGGTGGGGAGGGGGGGGGAGGGGTAGGGGGAGGGATCGTTAACACTTACTCTGGCTTGGCCACAGGTATAGGATCCTCCTCCTACAAGTTAACAAATATCAAAAGAAAGTAAAGGGAACGCGTTCGGTGTATATATATAGAAAGAACAAGGAGAAAAATAACATTAATCCCTTGGCGGGAATCGAACCCCACATCTTCGGTTTACTAGTCCGATGTGTTAACCACTCTACACTACAAGGACCAAATATCAAAAGAATTAACAATAAAAACTCTACAGCCTACCCTTAGAGCAAACAAATACTTTTTTTTTACCTTGTTACTTTTTTGTGGTTTGGTTGGTGAGCGCATTGCTGATTGTATTAGCGCTTCAGATGCCTTGTTAGGCAAACCAATAGCAAGTCCTATTGCTCCAATCTTTTGCACAGCCTAAAAGAAAAGGAGGCCGTTAATTAATTTTCCTTTCTCTGTACTCAAGATAAAATCCCATTCCCCCTCCCCCTACAATTTCAGTAAAATGGTGTTGTAGTTAAATGATGCGTTTACGAACCTGTGAAAAGCATCTTTTTAGGCTTTCACTGGTTGTGAATCCTACGACAAGATCTTCGGCCATACCCCAATCCTGTAAAGCAAAAAGTAAAAGAACAGTAAGAGAATGAACAAAGCTATAACGAGTATTTACTTATGATAGATGTTCCACCAAAAAAGGCGTGGATTGCCGAAAGGAAGGGTGTTGAGGTGGGAGGAGAATGCGCATGTGCATGGGTTTTATCGTCGATGGCGAGGGTCAAACTACTTACTTGCGCTAAGTTTTCCACCACCAAGAAAAGCTCAGTAAGTCCGCGCAACACCGGAGAGACGAGAGTAGGTGCTGCACCAGAACCTGCAGAGCAAAATCAGAAAAATCCAAGAGAAATAAACAAACAAATATCAATTAATTTTAAATTTTACAAAACCTGAAAAAACCCTCTGGGCTGATCTAAGTCAGGGTACGACTAACTAAGAGGTCGAATTGGAATTTAGCGCGTTGGGTTTCTGCGGAAGGATTCGAGTCCCATTCAACTTACTGCTTTCTTTCTCCAACATTTTAGTGTACAGTGCCCAGAGTGGTTTCAGTAACCTAAGGTCGGGTCTTTGTGCGGCATCTAATGGATCTGTCTGAGAACCAATGCTATCTACAGCTTGCCTGTGACACAGTAAATAACAAGTGACACAGTTAGTTGCTGTACAAGAAAATAGTTAACCAAGAAAGTAAACAAAGTCATGCTTTGTGCCCTAGCTTATCAACCTTACCCAGAAACGACTAATAGTAATCTGAGTAAGAGACCAGTGGCCATTAGACGATGCTGTCCGACTTGACAACAAGCTACAGACACTAGCCATCCCCACAGATGCTGAACTGGGAGAGACCTTGAAAAGGAATGAATAAATGAATGGCAATGAATGAGTAGAAATAAATGAATGGGAACAAATGAATGGAAACAAACGAATGGAGATAAACGAATGGGAATAAGTAAAGAGAAATAAATAAATAGGAATAAATAAATCAAAATAAACGATATTACTACTGTTAATCAAAATATATCATCTTTATAAGAATAAAAAGAAACATGAAAGAATGAATGAATTAATTGAAAACTTTTCTTGTGTAATTGTCTTCCAATGCTTTGACTCCGAGGTAGGATCTACTGCATCGCATACAAGGGGTCTATGTAACAATATGCAACCTTTCCCTGTCCTCCCTAGAGAAATGTACGAATGGAGAATAATAGTTTACCTTGCGATATGGTTATCTAGTGACAGAAGAGCATTTAACACCGAGAAGCCTGTTTTGAACCTGAGGATCAAAATACCAAACATAATTATGATCATTTCACATTTAAGAATGCAGAAAATCCTCAATGAAAACAGTCCTTTTTCCCCTACCTTCCTTGCTGCCCTCCTGTTACCACGAACTTCCATCCCCAATCGTTCGTACTACTATCTGACGTAAACTTATAATATAATTTGTCCCCTGAAGAGAGATGACATGACAGGTTAGATCTTGCCATAAGGCTCAGACACACGATGCAACGTTTCCTGCGACGTTGCTTTCAACGGGGAAATCGCACCGTGTGTATACTCGTGCAAATGTTGCGCGCGACGTCGCAGAAGTAGAAACGAGTTCTACTTTTGCGTGGTCGCCGGCGACGTCGCGCGCAACAGTTTGCACGGGTGGAACACACGGTTGCGACTTCTCCATCGCAGGAAAAATATACATATCACGTCACGTTGGTCATCTATGACAAACTTTACCATGTATCTGAGTATGAAGACGAGGTGGAAATCAATATAGTAAGTAAGGAGAACTATAACATATTCATACCTGGCACTTCTATATCAACCCATCGACCCTGGGGTCCGCTGAACACGTGTTTATTTTGTTTATAGTCGGGTGACGTTGATATAACTAGTTCGTCACAGCTCTCCTCGGTGGCGCATCTGACAAGATAAAAGAATGGTTTTAAAATAAGCCTCAACCATAATGATGTTTTATACCTACACTACCAGGAATCCCTTTCGGTAGCTTTTTTTGTCATTGTAATTTTCACTATTGAACATTTGAATATCTTCTTGAAAAGAGATTTGGAAAAGGATTGTGGTAGTTTAGGTATGAAACGTCGTAAGGGTTAAGGTCTATTCAATTCAAAAGCAACTCATCATAGTCTGTTTAGTAGTTTTTGTGTTCTTACCTTGGATCAAATTTGACAAACAAAGAGGAGGCCCCTGGTATATGAACTTCACCCTGAATGAAAATGTACGACATTTAGTTTCTTTAACTCATGTCACTCTCTTTTAATGCATCCGAAGTTCATTTGTTTGTACTTTGAAGTTCTCTTTAGGGGACCTTCATTTATTAGGCCACGAGGCTCAGCTAAATCATGTATTTCTGTATTTCTAGGCAAATTTTAAACCCCAAACCCACCACCTTATAAGGTTTCGAAAAGTATAATGCCCACTACTATAAAGTAGCCCCACCCAAAAACCTGCAAACTCTCTTCCCGCTACGCCACAATGAATGGGAAGCCTCTTGGTTCTGTTGATAGAAATTTATCGCTCTGTTAAAGAGATCTGTGTACAGACCGAGTCTATCGTTTCATTCTTGTAGTCGTGTTCAGATTCTCTGGTCTCTGAAGAAAGGGTTTCTTCACCCATACAGTGAGTGGCAGCCAAGGACAAGGGTTGAACGAGACGTGTATCGCCACGACGAACCACATTCGATACGACCTAAACACAACATCATAAAATCAAAGAAAACAAAGGACATATTACGGATATTTTTTAGAACTCTTTTCTTGGATGTTCAAAGCCAGAATGGGTTACTAAATCTTGTTGTGGACTGAATTGTGGGAGCAAGATGGCGATCAGTTTTGTTTGTGCGCACAATTTCAGATGAAGCAAACTTTAGATTCAGGAAGAGCAACTAAGTCTTGTGATGAAAGTAACTATTAGGTAAAATAAATGAATAGAATGGATAAAAGGAAGGAAGAAAGGGAGGAAGGAAGGGAAGGAGAGAGAGAATGAATGAATAAAAGAATGAATGAACGAATGTTGCACTGTAGTTTTTATTCGAGCATGAACTATGAGTGCATCACATGAATATGTGGACCGCGTGGCACTATGAAATACATGAACTAGAAATAATGGAAAGTTATAGTGCTTAGAAAGGAGGTTATTCCGGGCGAAATACCCTTGGAAATAAATTCGGAAAAATTAGTTTCCGACCTCTCTGGGATTCGAACCCACGACCTTCGGATTTGTACTACCGATTTCGTATACAATGGGTCACTTTGGGTCACATTAGGTAGAAATTGTTCCACAAGTCGATTCTATCAGAACAAATTTAGACCCATACAGTTAGGAAAAAATAATATGTGAACATTACCTAAATCTGAGCTTTGTCTTCCGACTGAATTGGAGTACAAATTGAGCTAAACATTGCGACCATTAAAAAGCCAGGATGAATTTAGAATTTTGCTCATTTTCTAGCTAGTATATCATTTTAACTATCCTCCAAGGGAATTTCATCCAAATATCATACAACAGCCATAAAAGTTTTTTTCCTAAGACCTCTAAAGCCCCACTTTTCGATGTTAGAGTAACTTTAGCGACACAATTTATTAATAAAATCTAGGATCAAGTAATAAAGCTTTGAAAACAATGGAGTCTAGGGTGAGCGTCGTGACTTCGACTATGGTTGCCTGAATACATCGAATATCTACGGTTGTCATGCCCACTGTAGACTGAGGATGGGAAAGGAACTTGTAATAACTTCAGACTACTCGAGTGTAGGGAATAAGCAAGACTGATTTATTAATAGATAAAAACACATGATATACATACAAGGCAGTGAATCAGACATTGCCAACATGGTCAAGTCCGCCATCAGATAATCTAACATAGGCAAATGTAGGACTGTGGGATGGTCGTAGTTACAGCACATGTGTATGCCATCCATCAGATGCCGAATCAAATTCAAATCTGCTCGGTTTCGGTTCACTCCATGAAAACGAATGAGAACATTCTTAATCGTTGGTGGGACTTATTAAAACAGCATGCATTTTCACCTTGCCGTAGTGTCAGGTGAATTTTCTTTTTATAACGAGCTATAACATTAACTAAACAATCTTCAGGTTAGAGCTTTTTGCTTTAACGAACATTTTCAACATTGTGCAGATTAGAACAATAGAACGGTGATATTTTAATATTCAACAGCTTATCTGAACGCTGTAGGCACGGAATGTGTAATAATTTTTTTAAGTGTTGGCCGCTGTGGCATCTTCTCCTGGTAGAACTACCAAAATGGCACGGCTTGCGAAAGCAAATTTAAGTTCAACGCTAACCTGATGAAGATTGTTTAGTTATTTTTGTCCAATTAATCAGTCCGTAACAGTTATATTATTAATGTATATTTCACGGGTTCAAAAGCGCCTCTACCGTGTCGTTATTGGTAGTTTAATTATACGTTTGAGTTTAACTTTACTTAGTATACCAAAGTTAATGGTAAAAGGATAGTTTTGAGGTGAATTATAAATACTCTCCTTGATGCTACGGCGGTTATCTGTTTTAAAGAAATTTAATACTATGTCGTGCATGTTTGCGTGCTGATGAGGCCCAACAAGGCCGAAATAGCTATCCACGTCTGCTTTTTGACTGGCTAAGTGTTGGCTCCGTCG
>WUAP02121552.1:0-16042 GCA_015163945.2 Stichodactyla helianthus | reverse complement strand
TCGTTGGTATTTGTGAATATTTTAACACTGAAATGAGGCTAACACAGAGCAACAGAGAACTCGAAACTGGAGTATTAGGAGTTTTATCAAGCGACACGCTGATGAGGAACAAATATGATACTGAGAATGAAAGTAACAATACCTTGATAAAATATCCTTCTAACGAAGAACGAGACAGGTCGCGGTCCAACCAGGAACACCATGTTACTAAGAATTAAACTTGCACAAGTTATGGTACACATAGCTGCTCGGACACGACGACGCATGCGCAACGATAGATGATTCTGCAACTCAAGATATGAACACAATGAATCAAGGAAACACACCATTAGAGTTCCAGGGGACGCGCTTAGTTAATATTCCCCAATTCCCTCCCTCCTCTCCCGAATCGACGCTTCCAGGCAAATGGAATTGATAGTGAAGTTAGTTCGATCAATACAGCTATCTATAGAAGTTGCACCGCAAGTCAAAAGTTCCGGTTCTTAGAGTAGTACCTATCGCTGCAGGTAATCTGTGGTTGCGCTTAAAGTGCGTGGGGGGAAAGGGAGGTCTTCCTTCCCTTCACAACCTCAGACTGTCGTCAACGCAAACTAAATGGGACCAGACGTAAATCATCTGGGCACCTAGGCCCCTCTCGTCACATGACATCACATTAGATCAATCATCGTCTCAACAAATCGACGCAGAAAGGATTATTAGCCAATCACAACTCGAATAGACCCACCTCAAAGTTCTTGACCAATGGTGACAGAGCGAGTTGAGAAGCAATGCCTTCAACAGCCACGCCCAACCAGTTGGATATAAACCACCAGAGAGTATCAAGATTACCACCATGCCATGCCCATATGAAACCAAAGGCTAGAAATGAACCAAGAAACTGACGAAACACACCTCGACGGGACCCCCCCATGGGGATATAAATGTACCTGAACATGAAGATCGCAGACAGATTTAGTATAGTGTTTTCCCTCTCACATACTAGGTCTGTGAGCCAGCATATTCCCAGATCAGAAGCCCATTACTAGGAGTGGCCATCTCCCATACTGGGTCTGTGAGCCAGCATATTCCCAGATCAGGAGCCCATTACTAGGAGTGGCCATCTCCCATACTGGGTCTGTCAGCCAGCATATTCCCAGATCATTCCGGGAAGACTCTTCTAGTAATGGTCTCCACGTGTGTTTACTTCATTTAAAGTCACATGAAAAGTACTTCAGTGCAAAAAAAAAATCCTTTACTATTAAGTTATCAAAGCTGCAACAAAATCTCACCTTTTCATCCAGATATTCAGACCGCGATCGAAGTACCTGAGAAAGTTACAAAACTCAAAGTCAGCCCGTTACTAATAAATGCCCGTTACTGATAAATGATTATTACCTCCACATGTCGGTGTACGTGTACAACGTCGAGACACAGCGTGGAGCTTTTGGCGGGACCAGCCGATCAAGACGAGCAAAGATACCAGACAATCGATAGAGGACCACGTACTTGGTCAGGAATATGTGGAGCTGTGAATAGAAAACCCCAGCTAATGCCCAGTCGGATAAACCCTTGCACACAGGCGCTTCACGAACTAAGGCTGTTGAGTAGACGTAGTGGAGGTAGACCTCTAGGAACACGAACCACCAGATAGTGCGTAGAGAATCCCACACGATGAAGAGGATCTCTTCTTTAGTGAAAGGATGAGGCGGCTGATGAAACTACCGATGCATAAAGAAAAATAAATAAACCCAATAAGAAGGTATTTATGGTCATGGAGGTAACGCGGTAGACGCACGGAACTCTCGCAGAAAACGTGCGCAACACTATGCAATACTTGTGCGCGCATAAGTAATTGAAGCACTAATCCTTGCCGCGAAAATCGCCTATCAGTAGTCTGGATGCGTCACGTAGATAGAGTGTAAAGCAAGATGCTTTCAAATCGAGTCGTTTTGAAAAATGAAAAGAAATAATTTTAAGCAAAAATGAATAGAAGTCATGAAATTTGGTGACTAGAATACCCTAAAAATCAATTATCTTGAAATTGGTTTTGATTTTTGCGTAGTAGAAAGATCAAGACACTGCGGACTCTTGCACTTGCGATTCAAAAATAAGCTTCAGTGCTTACAAAATTCTAAAGTCAGCGGTTTTAAAATTTGAAAGTCTCTTCAGTTTTTACCTGTTTTTGGAATGTATCGAATGTCATTACAGGACCATTATTAAACAATGGAAGGTAGAAATTAAAAGACAAGAGGTGGAAGTAAGAATATGATGGTGATGTGTTCTCATCATCCGGGTTCTTCTTGTGGGTACAATAGTCAAGACAGAAACTTATGGAGCGTAGAAGAGACATGAGCGAGATGAAGAGGGTCAGATCTCTGTTTTCTGACGTGGTTGTCAGGTATTGATACTGTAAAAAAAAAAACAAAGAAAGTATTTCAGGTGGAACAGGGAAAATTCAAAAGGGGAAAATGGGAGAAAACAGGGAAAAGAAAAAATGAAAATAGGTTTAAGGTACCTGCCACTGTCTAATGTCCTCCATCTGTAAAGTAGCAAGAATAGATAGAGCAACTCCCCAGACCACCAAGACAGATTGTGTAAGAGCTGCAAGGTACATCACCAAACAATGAACCAACATGTAGAGCACAGGTAAAATACCAAGGATGTAGACCAGGAAAACCAAGGTATATACCAGGTAAAACAAGGCCTTCAACTAAATAAAGACTAAATTTAATTTAAGTCAAGGTATAACTGACCCATCTCTTCTGATTCAATAAGCTTGGTAAGAGGTAAACATCCAGGGGGGAAATCCTATACAAAAGGGTGGGGATGCTCATTGTACCTTTTAGGACTCAAAATACAGTAGTTTGCTCCACCAATAGAATTAGCCAGTACCCTTTAGGGTGCATGTTTTCTGGTAAATGAAATAATAATAAAAAGTGTTCCAAGGGGTAAAAATCATTTGTTCTCACACACACCAGGACAAGACTCATGTACCTTTTAGGGGTCATTTTCAACATTTCTGAAGAACACTCCCCAACCCCTTATATATGGCCCCCTCCTGTGGGTAAACCTTACTATTAATAATTCATATCATAGTTTTGGTTAATATTATACCATTATCAAACCCCTTTCACCTCCCTTTAGAATAATTGGAGAAATTAATTGGGGCAGGGGGAGGGGAGAGGAGGCTGTGTAATACCTCAGGATTAAAATAAGAGATAACAAATCCTCCAAGTGAATGTAAAGCAAAAGAGGCCAACAGAACCAACTTGAGGTTTGACCAAAACTCCCATTCCATATCAGAAGCATCCTGAAATACAAAAACAGTGTCCCTAGTGTTATATGATCTTGATGGAAATTGGAATTTCCATGATATAGGGAAAGACTAAGCAAGGTATATTGGGCAAATCTTGGGGGGGAGATCACCTTTTCTCTTCCAATTAATTTCCAGCCTTTACTGAAATCTTCAGGGTAAAGATCATCTTTATGCCCTGAAAAGAAAATAAATTGAATTTGTAATGTTTAATTCAAAATGAGATCTTATCATGTAATGTAGAGAGCATTATTATGCAATTGTTACTGCATGACATTTCATAATACATCTCTTTCACAACCACTTTCAGGGTGGCCAAACAACACTCTAACACCACCATTATGGGTTACACCATGAACTACACCATTATGGATTATTCTTCTATGTCAGTCACACATCCATTACAATATTCATGACCTGCTATAGTTCATGTTCCTTTGTGAAATCAGTTATAATCAATCAATGTCAATCTGTTTTACCAACTGTTTAAACAGGATATTTCCTCAACCTGATTTGGTTTGTTTTGGTTTCAATGAAACCTTTTATTTATTTTCATCCCCTTTTAGAAACTCTGCTAAATAAGTTTCAAGGTAAGCATGAATAAGGCTTATCAACTATTCCAATGTGCAATTGTAAGTCATAAAATTAAATAACATCACAAGGTTTAAAAGCCGGACACATTTAATAAAAATGTGACCAAACACAACATATTTAAATTTGTCTGTCAACTAATTTATATTCACCAATATGTGCAGTACAAGAAAATGTTCATACTGCCTCTTCCCCCCCCCTTCAAAAAAAAAATGTAATGGGCTGGCATCATCCCCTGCTCTACTTCTTGGGGATTCAATTTTCCCTCTGTATGCCAAGGGAGGTATGGGTATTTCCTTGAACTCTGCATTAAAATACTCACTATTTGATGCTTCTACAACTTTGAACATTACATAAACCACAGTACAAAGCCAAACTACCCAATAGAACAAGCTCTCAATAGCAGACAATGTGACATACTGAAACTGTTTATTCTTAGATTCACCCAGTATGGGAGATTCCTTTGTCTCAGAGGTGCTTGAGGACAGAACCTTTTTCTTGAATCTGTTTTGTGGTGTTGCCATCTTTGTGGGTGAAATCAGGCACTGATATCCATTTATTGTCTAATACAGTCTAGAATATTATTGCAGTAATAGATGGGGATAAGTAAATGAAGTTACAGTGTACCTTTTTACGCCGTTACGCTTACAAAACTGTACAGAATACTATACATATAATACTATAAATGCTTAATCATTCATCAAAATTAACAACTTACAATTTTCCTAATTCTCGCTGTGTGACCATGTCCAGCCTAAGAGATCAACCCCTAAGAATATTCTAATTATCTTGGCTGTAATTTGTTGACTTTAGTTAAGTAACTGCTATCGCTGACGTGTCTTCATTACAGGTCCTTTAAATGAAGTTTGCTCAGTGTATATGCGTCCTATCCTGCCTGTGAGGAGAGATCATTTTTCAATGTGTGATCAGCTGGAATCTCTTCCTGTCAATCTACTTCCGGCTTGCCGCTCTTTACCAGTCTCCCATCACACTAACGGGACGTCGAAGAATGGGTACTAACACCGCTGACCATATCGCTGGCTAGTTTTCTTTCTTTAGAGAAATTTTGAGGAAAAGATTGAAAAATATTATTAAACTTTGAATTACTTTTTTGATATTTGTAGTTTAGAGACACAAGATTTGTGGCCGTAGTCATGTCGAACGAGGTTGAGACTTTGATGGAGATGGGATTTCCAAGGAACAGAGCGTGAGTATTTGTAAAAATGTCGAATGTTTTGAATGAATTAAAATTTATTACCCTGGGACCGAAATTAATAGAGTTGTTTTCATTAACCCGTGTAACAAAGTGTACTAATTAGAGTGTAATAGTCAGATAGACACAATGAAAAACAAAAGAAAAAATTGTAATAAAGCGTATTTCACGGGTTAATGAAAACCACTCTAACGGTTGCGAAGGAGACTAATTTATTACGAACACCTTTACTTCCTGTCCTGCATTACTGATATCGTATCCTTGTCATTCAGCTCCTACTGCAATGAGGCTAAC
Organism: Stichodactyla helianthus; assembly: GCA_015163945.2. Classification (NCBI taxonomy): domain Eukaryota; kingdom Metazoa; phylum Cnidaria; class Anthozoa; order Actiniaria; family Stichodactylidae; genus Stichodactyla; species Stichodactyla helianthus. The sequence goes on along the minus strand of WUAP02121552.1, from coordinate 10,652 downwards.
AATTAACTATTATTGTTTATATTATCATGCTAATAAGTTCATAGTCTTGGTGTAATTGACTGGTCTGGTCATGCTGCATTATTATTATTATCATCATCGTCGTCATCATCATCGTCACCATTATCGTCATCATTATTATCATCATTATTATCATTAATATTTTTCAAATATTTATTACTATTTATTAATTATTATTAATGATCTATTCATAGAGAGAAAGCCTTGGCAGTCACTGGTAATCAAGGAGTACATGTTGCTATGGACTGGTGAGGCTTGAGTTATTTAAATGATAATATTTGAGAAAACATGGTTATTATTGCAACAGCATTGTGTGTTATACAGTGCTATTTCTCATGAAACTTGCATGGCAATACAAAACAGTCTGTCAGCTACTTATTTTTGTAGATGAATCAACTAACCAATGATTTTTTTCCCCCACAGGTTGTTTGCCCACACAGATGATCCTGATATTGACAAACTCTATAAACCAAGTGAAGGGCACACACTAGGAACAAAAGGTAACAGTGTTTTTGTTCATTTTGATTTGTAATTCTTTTTCATCAACAATAAGATTAAAGCTTCTCATATTACCATCTTTTTAGATGATATCAAAGATGCTGAAACTTCAGAAGAACCAACAGAAAACTTAGAAAAGTCAAGAGAAGATTCAGAGAAAGCCGAATCCTCAGAAGGAATGGAGAAAGAAGCATCTTTAGATGGTGCTTTGAGTTCACCACCACAACAAGCTCTCTCTCTTGTTTGTGAGGAGTAAGTTAACACTATAGTTTTACCTTAGGAAGAAATAAAGTTTTCCTTCTACCTTAAATAATAATTAAGTCTTCCTTCTGCTGTAAATACTAATAAGTTAATACCATAGATAATTAATAAGTTTTCCATCAATTTATATTACTACTCTAATTAAAATTTTGTAGAAAGCTCCAACTGGTACCATGCACAGAGTTTTTCATAACTTCCTGGACTGTTGCCAAGTGACCACTGAGGTCGTCACCCTTCCAAATCATATCCTCTATCTCAAAATCAATGTAGCCTTTCTGTGTCTTGCAAAAAATGAAATACTGACTAGTTTCTTTTTATTGTACAGTTGTGGAAAGAAAATGAGAAATGAAAATGAAGTGCAGGTAATGGGATTGTACAGGGGCAGACCCAGGGGAGTGGTGCAGGGGTTGTGCACCCCCCACCCCCATGAGATGAGCTACTTACAGTCAATTATGGATTGAATATTAATTACTTTTGGTGCTCAAGTCCTGATCCTAAATGTTAAGCACCCACTCAAAAAAATTCTGAAGGTGCACCCCCTAAAAAAATCCTAAATCTACCCCAGTTATATGTCTTGTTTCCACTTCATCCTCTATATACCTTACCTAAATAATAATTTGTGTTGTCAGGGGGATAATTACAAGAAGATTCAAATCCAGTTGCCCTTGTGTCCCATTTCCTGTCCCAGAAAACCCATGTTCTTATATGAAAACTAAGATGTTTTTTATCATGGTGGTTTTCCATGTCTTACATTTATAGGCGCCTTCTTTATACCTTACCTTAATGTATGTGCAGCATTAGAGGTACAGGCGAGGGGGCAGTAATTAAGAGGATTTGTATCTGGTTGATCTGGTATCCCATTTTTTCCCATAAAGGTCATGTCCTAGTATGAAGGTTAAAATGTTTTTTATCATATATTTTTTTTCTCAGTTCCATGCAGCAAAGACAGGACATGCAAATTTTGCTGAATCTGTAGAAGAAATCAAACCTTTGACTGAAGAAGAAAAGAAACAGCGTCTTGAAAAGTTTGTATTTTTTGTCACAGACTTACACCTATTGAGGGAATTTACAGCTGCCTTATTTACGGGGACCAATAAGAGAAAAAATTTTATCTGGGAAATGAAATCTTTCCTCATGCAAAAACATTGCATTATTCCAGACCTCTAAGATGGCTGCTTTGTAACTACTGTCATTATTAGGCTATGCTATATGCTATATATGATTGTTGCAAAATATGGAAAACAAAAGGTATTTTTGATATATCACATATTCCTAGATTGCAACAAAGATTAGCAGAAAGAAGGCTAGAAAAGAAAGAGATAGAGAAAAAGGTTTGTATTTCATGTTGGTGAAAGGGAGTTTTGGATTAACTCCTCCATTCATTGCTCATGCCTGCATTCTTTATCTTTTCAGGAATCTTTAGAAAAAGAGAAAATGAGACGAAAAACAGGCAAAGAAATAAGTGAAATGAAGCATAAGTAAGTTTGTATTTGATGAAGCTCTGTTAAGCTTAGATTCAACTTAGATTCTACTTAATTTAGTACTAGCCCTGTCAGGGTGTGTCATTCCTGTTTAGATTGTCATGGTGGGCTTAGAGTTTTCCAAAAATCTGATCACTCACTCTAAGACTTCTAAAAATGATGTAGTTCTCCTTAATTTTGCTGATCCTCCTCTCCATTCTCATAGGAGCAAAATGATGTAAAAAAAATATCTATTTGTTGATAGAATGGAGCTGGAAGAGGCACGCAAACTTGCAGAATTGAAGAAGAGAGAGAAACAAGAGGAAAGATTAGCAAGGTATTTCTGCTGGTAGAGTAAATGTTTGAGTAAGGGTTCGTCAGTTTCATTACTCTTGAAGTCCAGCCAACCTCCCTCTGGACTGTTAAACTTGACTTTAGGAGCCAATAGCCTCCTGTTCAGCAGCTGTTGATGCCATCAGATGAATGTTGACTCCAACAGTGGGTGCCCCACAGGTGGTCCAAGCATACATTTTCTTATAATGAGATAACACCACAAAAACATAGCTTCGGCTACCTGTAGCTACATGGGATACATCTACAAAGGAAGCATTACGGAACCATTAGTTAGATAGTTTTTTGGATCTATTTTAGACAAAAAGTGAAAGATCAAATAGCAAAAGATAAAGCAGAACGAGCTCAAAAGGTAGGTTCATTGTAGATCTAAGAATATTTTTTTCAATATATGTTTCTATTTCCATCATTTTCATGATGACCACCACCATTTTCATCATCACAACTATCATCATTATCACCACTATCGTCATCATCATCATTATCATCATCATCATCATCATCACTATTGCCATCATCGTCTTCATCACCACTATCTTCGTCATCATCATCACCATCACCACTATCGTCGTCATCATCATCACCATCACCACTATCGTCGTCATCATCATCACCATCATCGTCACCATCACTCAAACGTACAGCCTTGCACATCCATGCCCTACTAAACGTGAAGACTAACAGTGTGTTTTCTTGTTCATTTAGTTTGGTAAAAGTACTCAAGATGGCATTACTAGTGTACAGCAGCAGTCCAGTACTTGTCCTGTTCAACCTGTACAGACCGAGAAGAAACAGTATGATTCTTGTAAAATACAGGTACGCAGTTTACTTGCGTTGGCAACCCGTTTCTTGCTACGTTGATAAAACCATAGGATGTGTGATGCAGACACAGAAAGATAGTCTTGCAAGTATTCGCTTCGTCTCTACATATAAACAGACTCTGGGCGCGTCCTACTTTGTTTGTTTGTTTTGTTTGTTTGTTTGTTTGTTTGTTTTCTTTTTCTTTTCTTTTCTTTTTCTTTTTCTTTTTTTTTTTTTTTTTTGCTTGTGCGTTTTATTCGTTTTGTTTTGTTTTGCTTTGTTTGTTTGTTTGCTTTTTTTAATTGTATACTTTTTACGTTTTGCTTTAGTTTGTTTTGCTTTTGATTTCTTGTCCTTTTTCCCAAATTTGCGCAAGCGTCCAAAACCAAGACATTTGACGGGCCAGCCATGATACAAGAACGAGAGTTTTAAGACCCAAAATAAGCATACATTTTTGGTGGAAATGTTTCAAAAAACTTACAAAAAATGATTATTCTTCTCTTCAAGTATAAGATTCCTTTCACAATTTTGTAGAATTATTTATTGTCGGTTTTTGGCAGGATGCGCACGCAACCCTTTCTCAACGGGGACTAAAGGTAATGCGGGGTCAGGGCATAACATGCTTTTTTTTCCCCTTGTTTGTACAGTTTCGTTTAACAAATGGAGCAGCAATAACTGGCTCGTTCAAGGCCACAGACGTCCTATCCACCGTTCAAGAATATGCGTCCGTGAACAGGACCGACGGAAGTGCTCCATTCGCTCTCATGACGTCATTTCCTCGTAAAACCTTCAAAGCCGCTGACATGAATACAACTCTAAAAGACGCAGGCCTCGTTCCATCAGCTGTACTAATACTTACGAAGTTATGAACCATGACTGCAAACAGGACGGTCAGCAGACTATTTTGATTTCATGACGTCATTTCCGGTTAGAATATTAAACATCCTTAAAACTTTTGTTAGTGTAACGAATAAAAGAAAATTCTATGAACTATGCTTATCTCAAAAAAGTGTTAAGAGGCTTACTTGACATTTATGTTTGCCTTGTCTAAGGGACCAGGGACCGCTCAGTATTTACCCGGGGGGGCGGGGGTTGGGGTTGGGGTCGGAGGAGTTTTGATACACCACATAAACTGTCATTAAAGCAAATATTTAATAGCTAGCATCAAGTCTAGACTGTTACATTGGCTCTCACTATGACAATGCTCTTTGCCTTTAGCTTTGGTGCCATTAGATGTGGCTGGTTGATGTTTCTTTCGACAAAAAATTGAATTTAAAATAAACTGCTGAATTAAGAAATTTGAAACCAGCCTTCGAAAGAGAGGAAGCAGGAGCTTCCTGTCTGAACCAATCAGAGAGCGAGATAATACACGCCAGCCACTCGCATCGCTCGAATTTGGAAGCCATTGGAGTCAGATACCCGTATATTTTATCACGTTCGAACGAAATGTCCTCCTTTGTGTTTAAGTTAAGGGACAAGAAATAACGGTTTGGTTTATCAGAAATGCTGGAAAAAAGACTGAAGTGTCACGCCTGGGTGTGGTGTCCTAGCAACGTGTGCTACGTCACCCGTCATAAACATTTCATGAATATCTTGACTTTATTATGACAAGGCACCTGTTGTAGGGTATCTCTGCTAGTGAAAAATAATCTAAAATGGCCTCAGGATGACATCGATACTCCAAGGGATCTTGTTCTTCGCCAGTTTAATTGTAACCAATCATGATATCGCAGTCGATGGAGCTTTTTCCTTGTCACCGCAGCCCGAGCAAATCCACATGTCTCGAACAGGTTACCGCTACATTCTTGTCATAAGATCGTATAAATTTTCATGATAATTTATTGTTAAATGCCTGGTTATTAGTAATCTTGGTTTATTTAAGTGAAGAATAATGTCCAAAAGGTTTTAAAGTAGCTTTGCTTTAATATCATATTGCAATATCTATTTCGCTCATAAGGCGATAAGGTGATCGTCTGCCATTGTCGACACTAGACCGGTGACCAGCGTTATTTTGAATGCAACCCGCGAGGACAAGGTTACTCGACTAGAATGTTAGACAACTTCTGATCAATATTTACAAAATTACAAAGTAGTTTCCGACTGTTCTGAACAAATTGATACACCCTTAAGTGCGCGTACAGCTTTTTAAGTCCAATGTAACGAGTAGATTATGTAAAGTTTGATTTTATCGTGCTTTCGGAAATGAAATACAGAGGAAATCTTATTTATCTATTTTTTCCTGGTTTGGCGGTAACTGGAGCTGTAGTTTGAGTACCCGGAGGAATTACAGTTAACAAGTGTTACAAAGTTTTCAGCCCTCCGTATGAGTTTTCGTTTACAGATATGCCCCCCCCCCCCGATAAAACCCTAACCCCTCAGAGATTATTGCAGAAAATCAAAGATGATCCACCTCTTTAGTGTAATTCCAAGGGAGTTTTGACCCCATAATGGGATTTTGATCTTAAATGCATGTCTTTCGCTGGTGACAAACGTTTGAAAAAAGATCGCTGTGGCAAAAAGTATCTTTATTTTACAGCTGACCAATCACAGATGACGATAACATGGACAACTATCGCAGCAGCGTCTAGAAGTAGAGTGGAGTATGGCATCAAAGGACAACCGCTGACCAATATTGCCAAGGGCAAGTCAAAGCCCTTCAAGACTTGTGGTTGGAAGAAGAGATATATACACATTCATCGGGTTAATTTAACAGGACTCTTACCTGAAACCACCTACGGTAAGATGGGGATTGTATGGCATAGATTGAATATAACGCGCTCTCTGATTGGATAAAAAACGGCAAAAAAAAAAAAACAGAACAGAACAGAACAGAACAGAACAGAACAGAACGCTTTCTCAATGCCCAAAAGATACAGATTATCACGCTTTGATTCGGAAAGACAGATCTATCGAGCGCTTTGATTGGCCCAAAAAAATCTCGAAAACTCTGCCTTGGCTTTGAAAATGATTTACACTTTTAACCATTAGAAATAACAAATAAAAACGAAAACATCTGGATTTCGAATGAGAGGAGGGGGGAGGGAATTAAGCCGTGACTTACAAATGGTTTTCGATATATAAACCAATCAAAAGGCGAGAAACCACCCAATCATAACGGAAGAAGCCATTTGAGTGTCTTGGTACATTTAACAATTAGACCTCGAGGGCGAATGGACTATGATCGAGTCAATAGACCATGAGGCCTAAAAGACCTCTTTATCTTCGTTGTTTGTTTACCCATTTCAGACCACGTGATATCACTCTTGGGAATTAATTCTTTCTTATGTTGATAGGTTAACATTTTCATCATAAAAGAACAATTCCCAAGAGATTGTCATGTGGTCTGAAATGGGCAATTTGCATACGAAGGTAAAGAGGTCTATTGTTTTAGTAAAAACCTACAAATCGGTCCAATAAACGGATACAAACAATGTTGAAATTTGGGTGAAATAATGTTTGTTGCGTTCTTTTGGTTTTCAAAACCGTCACTTTTCGCTACTAGTATCACGAATAAACCTCTAGTAGAGTAGCCAATCAGAATGCAGGATTGGTGATAGACTATTAGTAGGTTTTTAATGATTGGTAACCAAAGTCCTTATTTCAGAATTAACGCATTTTTAGCGCATTTGAAGAAACTGTTAAATCTCTTACTGGTTTGTTTCCTTTAGAATATCGGTGTGGTAGCAACGATGGATGGAGTGGTATATTCTCATTCAAAACTACACCAATCGGCAACAACTGGTCACCTAGTATAGCAGTGTACGGAGATCTTGGTGTAGGGAATGCGCAGTCACTGAGTAAGCTGCAGAAAGAGGTACAAAATTGGACATATGACGCAATATTGCATGTTGGTGAGTAAAATGTTTATTGGGGGGTATGTTGTTGTTGTTGATGCTGCTGTTACGTTGCAGTTGCTGTCATCTTTCCTCCTGTTGTTGTTGTTGTTGTTGTTGTCGTTGGTGTTAGGTTTCTTGCAGCTCTTTTGGTTTGTTATTGTTTTAACATTTCTAAGAGTTCACTCGCTTTTCTTTCAGGGGACTTCGCCTACGACATGGCATCCGTAAGTACAATACCTTTTCTATAATATTCGGGTCATGTGATGTAAACCGTTGTCCAAAGATAATCTTGTCAAAAAGATAATGTTCTGTATGATCATTTGTAGTGGACATGAAGTTTTTTTCTTTTTTTTCTTTTCTTAAGAACAAAAATATAGATGGAGATGCGGGGTATCGAACCCCGGGCCTTCCGCATGCGAAGCGGACGCTCTACCACTGAGCTACATCCCCGACTCGTTGAACTAAATTCTCACTATTAGATACATTATTGTAAGATATCGACACTATCTTGGAATGTTCCTGTCAGTATAGTGTTTTGTTTGAACTGTTTCATAGCGCGGGGCGTGACGAGCAGAAGGGTCACGCGCAGTTCTGAAAACACAACAAGAAATACACCGTCGCAATTGCAATGTGCAAGAATACATCACGTGATCACCTTCCACCATGTTGGAGAACAGGTTGCTTGGCTTCAACGGTTCTTAAAATACTGCAAAAAATAAATAACCGTTGTCAAGATGGCTCAAGAATTTAGATTTGTACTCGTCCAAAAATTATATGTATATATAAATTACCAGATTTGGAGATGCGGGGTATCGAACCCCGGGCCTTCCGCATGCAAAGCGGACGCTCTACCACTGAGCTACATCCCCAATTTCTATACGAGTAGATCATAGGTTTAATCAGTTTTAAAGGTTCTAACTGAAGCCTTTTTATTTTTGTTGTGTTTATGGGTCTTTTCCTTTCATTTTTCTTTTTTCCCACTTCTGATAGCATAATGCTGTAAATAAAAACACAACAAAAATCACGACCGTCATTTGGGATGAAAAACTATATATAACACATTCAACATGCGGGTATAATAGATGTTATTCGTGCGGGTTATATCTGTAGAGTTAGGGGATGTAGCTCAGTGGTAGAGCGTCCGCTTTGCATGCGGAAGGCCCGGGGTTCGATACCCCGCATCTCCAGGCAGTGGTTCTGTTTTTGCTATAATATTTTTGCTATGTTTTATTGTATTAATTTGTTTTTGCTTTGTCGCTGATGACATACTTGTTTGAAAACAATATCAACATCTAAATTACAGTTCACGCGCAAGACACTGAAGGAAAATCGAAGATAAAAACAATTTTAGCTCTGCGCAACTGTCGTCCGTCTGTGCGCACTCACCTGTAGTGTGTGTTTGTATAATTAACATATAAATTACATTTCACGCGAGACACAAAGAAAAAAATGATACTGATTCCAGTGCAGCTATCGTCCGTATGTGCGCAAGTGCAATGTACAAGAAAAGATCACATGATCACTTTCTACCATGTTGGAGGACATGTTTATCAACAACAGGCAAGGAAAAAATGATGGACAAAAACAACTTCAAGTGCCTATTGGAACATCGTCTTCCAATGTTGGCACATCCCAAGGCCAATCGCGTAGGATAAATGATGATGATGATTATTTGGCTTCAATGATTATTACTCTAAAAATATTTTTTCAAAAATCATCAGATTTGGAGATGCGGGGTATCGAACCCCGGGCCTTCCGCATGCGAAGCGGACGCTCTACCACTGAGCTACATCCCCAAACCCACGAAATTCTTCTGTTACTAGAGTATCATATAGGCTGTTCAGAAGTTGTTCCCAACATTCAATACTTTCATCATGAGAAAACAAGCAATATACAGTGATCTCCAGAAAAACATTGAGTGATGTCAGCTTTAGTCATGGGTTATTCGTATTACAAGATCCAAATGATATTAAGAAAAAAATAAGAATTGTTAAAAAAACTTGGATGGAGATGCAGGGTATCGAACCCCGGGCCTTCCGCATGCAAAGCGGACGCTCTACCACTGAGCTACATCCCCAGACTCCTTAGTAATAGATGAGTAGATCACAAATTAAATCAGTTATAAGTCTTCTTAAACGTACTGGAGTCATTTTTCCTCTTCTGAGAGCATAACATTAAATGTTTGAGTTCTAAAAACTGGGGTAAAAGGAACGAGTAACATAAGAAAAACGTCATATTGAATAAACAAATTCTAACATAATTGATGTTGCGGTTAAGTGCTGCTAATTTAACGAGCTTAGGAGATGCAGCTCAGTGGTAGAGCGTCCGCTTTGCATGCGGAAGGCCCGAGGTTCAATACCCTGCATCCCCAGTTAATATTATTTTTTAGACATAAATTTTGCTATGTCATCGTTATGTTTTTGTAATTGTTTTGTTGTTGTTTCGTTGTCCGCCGATTATGACATACTTTTTCCAAATAATATCATCATCTACGCTACTAAATAACGCATAACGCAAGACACTATAACCGCGAAATACTGAACCCAGCGAGCACAACTATTGACCGTCTGTGCACACTTGTTCGTGTTTGTGTGTTCGTATATTTTTGAGGGCGTGTATGTTTTTTTAAAAAGATATAGCAATTCTGCAAAGTGCCCTTTAAAGTCGAGAATAATTCGATGTCAATATGACAGGACGAGTCCAGAGTTGCAGATGCCTTTATGAATCAGATAGAGACAATGGCAGCATACGTGCCATATATGGTATGTCCTGGCAATCACGAGCATCATTGGTGAGTAAATTCATTTTTGCGGTAGAGCAACAGCAGCAATAAACGTTTGCGCATGCGTGCTTTTTTAGCATTTTAACCTAAGTCTTGACGAGCTAGTCAGTGACTGGTCGCAGGTGACGCAAAATGACGTAACTTTTGTGTTTACCAATCATCGTTTGACCCAAATCGGCTCAGACGCCATTTTGAATATTTCAAAGCTTAACGAACGTTTCTCCCAGACCCTCTCATAACAATAAAGTGTTGGCGAGAGGGGTCTGGGTAACCGAGACTAAACAAGGGAGTCCAAGTCGGATTCAAGGGTGAAAAGAAGCGCTGAACCGCCATGTTGGCGGACATATCAAAATATCAACTCTTTTCAGTGTTTAAAGATTACTAACATGAAAGCCATGACGTCACATGTATCCCATAATTCCATTGTGAAAGGTGTACTGATGCCTGTGTTCAATTGCTTTGCCAGTAATTTTTCTAATTATCGAGAAAGGTTCAGCATGCCAGGAGATAATCAAGGTCTATTTTACAGGTAACTAAAACTTTTTTTTTTGCTATTCATTTTTATTCTTATTGTTACAGACGAGTAACAAGACAAACCCAGCAATACACTAGAACTTAGTTTAATTACTTTCTAAATCAAACTAA
>WUAP02121441.1:2210-16042 GCA_015163945.2 Stichodactyla helianthus | reverse complement strand
CTAAAAAGAATTTATGTTCGAAAAAATCTGGGGGGGCCAGGGCCCCCCCGGCCCCTCCCCACGCTACGGGCCTGTATATAAATGCTAAGGTAAACTAATTATATAATAGGCCATTTCCATGATGGTGTCATTTTACTACCAGGACCAGAATGCTTTGTCAAAATGCTTTCTTATTAAGATTTCTCTACTCTCCTGGGAATAAAGAGACAATATTGGTATAATTTGCCTGACATTAGAAGCCTCTCAAAGCATTCTGGTCTTGGTAGTAAATTATGCCATGATTCATGTTGGCCTATATACCCATTTCACTAATTCCCGAACTGGAGGACAAAACAGTGAAGTATTTTTACATGATAATAGTCTTCAATTCTCTGGAGAGAAAATGGTTATTGTTTCGTCCTACAGTTCGGGAATTAACGGGTCTATATTATATAAACTTTAGTTAAACACGATAAGGCTCTTCAGCAATATGCTCTTCCAGAGAGTCGTGCATATATATTACATGTTAAAAATACAAAGATAAAATACTACACTATTAAGTCAAATTAACTTATCCTAATTAACTTATCCTAATTATTCCTGAAGTGCAAGTTTTAGAATTATACTTAAAATACTCAGATTTAAGTACGTTCTATGCACAAATATCCCAGAAAATACCTACTCACTTGATCCAAACTTGCTCAAGTTCTTCAGAATGACACGCTGCCATAGTATTAGTCAAATCTTATAATATATTTACGCATACTCTTGAGTATAAAAGACTATTAAAAGAAAAGTTATTCGGCAACTTTTTACATTTCTAATAAATATTGTTATATCCAGTCTTTCCCGGACACAAAGAAGCAAAGGAAGCCCAAAGATATGCTGCGTCTGCAAGTCATTTTGCAGTTTCCTATTTATGCTAGAAACTTGTAAAAACCTATTTTATTTCGTCTTAGAGTATTCATTAAATCAACCTTTGGTTATCAGAGGTTTAGGTTTGTTTGGATTTTGTCTTTGAATTAATTTTTACTAGATTTGGGCTTCCTGTGCTAAGGTCGCGATGGTAACGGACAACAGTAAGTCGGCCATCTTTAATACTTGAACTCAGTTTTGTCTTAAAAACGCTAACATTCATAGCCATTTCCTTAAACTGTCCAGATGACAGAATCTACAGAAGCTGCAGGGGCTCAAGATACTGGCTATGATTACAAAAGACTTCACAGTTTTCCGCTGATAAGAGTAAGAAAATATATAAGAAAATTGTGATCTTATTTTTTGTTTATTTATTTTTTGATAAACGTGTCTTTAATATTTGTGCTATTTCTAGTATTCAGATATGAATGATGAAATGCGAACAGAGGCTATGGAACTTTGTGTGACAGCTTGTGAAAAGTTTTCAACTAACAACGAGGTAGACAATCACCTAGAAACATATTTCAAACTCAAAGTATTAGCAATAAAGGTCATTTCTTTGCTTGATTGGGGATATGGAAATAGAAACTTTTTATCGTTATTAAATCGTTTAATCAATTCATTTTATGGCAGGATAATTTCATGGGCTCTCATTAGCCAATTAGACATTCTCTTGGGAATTGTTCTTTTATAATGAGCATCACATAATCTGAAATGGGGTAAACAAACAATGAAGCTAGAGGTCTATTTGAGGTCCATAACTAACAATACAGACCACCACCTTTACCTCACTTGTTCAGTCTGTAAGTTATGGAGTCTTATTTTTCCCCACTTTTTTATGGCATGTGTATGTTCGGGCCATAAGTCAGTGGAAGAAAATGCATTCCATAACTTAACGATATGGTCCTAGGGCTCAGTAAATAGGAAAATTATAAATACCCTTTTAAAAGGAAAGTTTGATGTATAGTTCTGAATTGTTTACATGACAGACAGCTGCCAAGATGATTAAAGAAAGCATGGATAAGAAGTTTGGGGCATCCTGGCATGCCATTGTTGGTGAAGGCTATGGGTTTGAGATCACACATGAAGTAAAAAACCTTTTGTACATGTTCTTTGGTGGCTCAATGGCTGTATGTGTGTGGAAATGTTCATAATTGACATTCTCGAGTACTGCATATTATTTATTATTATCAGGTTGTGAAAAATAATATTCTGATTTGGGTCCAGGCTGCTAACAAATGTTGAGTATAGAAAATTAAATATCACATTGATTGATGGTTAAGGGCTGCTCTTTTTTATCAGGCATTGCAAGTCACCTTCCATTACATCACCATAAAATGCAGTAGAATGACAGTGTGTAACTCCCGATAGAGAGTTTTGTTAAGATACAAATTCCTTCTATTTGAGGATCAACTGAAAAATACTTGTGTTTTAAAACTTGTGCATGTAACACCTTATGAGAATTGACCTGCTCTCAATGAAGCTTCATAGCTCAGTTGGTAGTCCATGCATTGCACTAATATCACAGAAGTCATGGGTTCAAATCCTGTTGAATTCTTGGAATTTTCTGAGATACTTCTATATCAGTTACTGCTTACTAGGGTACTTATTTCACTGCTAAAATAACACTCTTTCAAACTTATCTCCATTGCACGCAAGTTTCAGTAAAGAGCTCCACCATATGACATAATACTAGATGTGACGTTTTAGCTATTTGATTGGGTCATATATTTTGTACCACAGCTATAAAAATGATTGTAAATTAAAGGAAGATGAAGGCATTTTCATATCTATATAGGTTAAACAACTGACATTAAGAAAACTAGTAGAAGTGTAAAGTTGAAAGTCTTTTACACCATCAGTAATGAAGCATTGGTTCAGATGATCTTATTGTTCATGAAGTGTAATTATTCCTATAAGGGAATGGTATAGTAAACAACATGACTGCCAATGCATGCTAAATGACATGACAAAGAAAAACAAACCTATCTCTTTTTAAATCCATGCAATTTGGAACCAGCTATTCAGAGTATCAAAACTACCAAACTATAATGAGTAAGTTTAGCATACACTGTAACAATGTTTTGTAAATATGATTGCTTTTTATTAAAAACAGGAAAAGAAAATGTTTTTGTTAATTACAAATATATTTCATTGGGTATAAAAGGTATTGGAAACACAGGTGTTGGATATGGAGCACAGTACAGAAATATTTCTTGATAAATTAAATGGTTATAAAACCAGATTTTTTTCATATTTGTCTGTCAAATTTTCCCATCGCAAACATTTTAGTACATATCTCCTTCCAAAAAGATTTTGTTGTCAGATCAGATATTTTTTCAAACCTCTGATACAACCCTATTCCTGTAAATATATTATTGAATATATAATGAAATTCCAAGTAACGGAAACTTGATATCTTGTCTTTGACTCTTAAACACGCTTATTGAATATATAACTATTTTTTATTTCACAATTCCTAGTCTTCATAAAATATCAGAGTACATTGTAGCATTAGATTTTGCTCCCCAATCATCAAGTAGAGGAATATTTTCTTTCCTCCTTGAGAATCTTCTACAAAATCTACCCGAGTAACAACATGGATTTTCAATCAAATACGAATCAAGGCTGCGACTGTCTTCATCTCTGAAATCAAAATCAGCTGTTTCTAACACTGAATGATGTCTGCTACTATATACTTTCTTTGCCACAAAGACAAGAACAATGATGATGATGATTACACAAATGATAACTGGTACTATGGCACTTGCAGTCTTTGCACCAGTATTAGGATGAGGCTTTGCAGTTGGTTCTAAAAAAATAAGTAGATTTTGTTACACATAGCCTTTATAAACATGATTATAAAACTCATAACTTATACATCTACAAATGTTTCAAAAAACATCACTTGGTGTTTGCGTGTGTCTTTGTTTTAAGGTCAAGGCATGGCTAGAGTTATACACCATTATGCTAATCATGTTATTCTACTGTTTGATTGATTACTACCCATAGTCCCTTTCAGTCTAGTTGTGTAGGCTTGAAGCCTCTCACCGACAACGTTTTTTGAAATAGGTGTACTTTATAAGCATTCTTCCTTACCCCTCTCTACATTTGGTTACCATATTTTGAGTAGAATGGCTCAAAGAAAAAATGGTAACTAAGTGGGAGAACACAAATCTGTACCCAAGGACTGCTTATGTACTTGTATCATAAGATTATGAACCATGTTTTGATAAATTGTTCTATTTAGAGGGGGAGAAATGATCAACATGAGGCATGCCATACTCAAATTTTCCTGACCCCATCTTTATCTGATGCAAGCTACTGGAATTGTTTCACCATCCCTCTACAAAACATTAGTGAATGCTCCTCCATTTGCACTAGCCGTCCTCCTTTTCTATACAATATAAATGAGTCCCTTACCTGGTATAGAGAAGTGGTGGACGTGATTAACAGCACTAACATAATTCATGACAAAAATGTCCAAAGTAAAAGCCCCGGAATAAGGAATTGTGTAATTGATTTGAAAATTACACGTCCGGGATAACGAAGAACAATTGTCAAACAAAGGATGATGGGATGTCTTGAATAACTTCCAGCACAGTTGAAATGGTTTACTAGAAAAGTAAACTGAGTTAATTGATAAGAAAATATACCTTACAGTATGCTTCAAATCATGATTACAATCACCACTAGAATCATCACCACCACCATCATCACCATCACCTCCCTCACCCTTGCAATCACTGTCACCATCCACTATCCACCATCACCACCACAATCCTGATCATTGCCACCACCACCATCACCATCACCACCACCACCACCCTCATCATCACTACCATCATCACCTCCCTCACCCTTGCACTCACTGTCACCATCCACTATCCACCACTACCACCACCACCATCACCATCACGACCATCCCCACCACCACCCTCATCCTTGCCCTCACACCACTGTAACTGTCACCTATCACCATCTTCACCATCACCATGCATGCAAAATAACATTAAATTGAATTGAATTCTATATATTTATTCTTTATAAGACTACCAAAGCCTTTGTCCAGCAGCAGCCCTGAACTTGCAATATAAAACTATAATCGTTAAATCAAGATTATTTATTATTTGCTTGTATTCATGATAAGCTGCAAAAGATAAACTAACCTTCCTTGACATGTTACATTAACAAGTAAATCTCCTATTGCTGTGCATGATGAATTGCTCGTCATATTAAATTCTGAAACTGGCTCTAGAATCAAGAAAAATTAGAGTAATCAATAGACAATTATTCTGGATTATTGTTTTAAACAACAACACATCCAAATACCTTCAATTGTTATTGCTTGTTCCAAAGTATGGGATTGGCTCTTCCCATTTTGTGTTATGAATTTTGGTGTTGCCCAAACATGCATTTCCCCTAGACTACTGCAGTTGTAAATTATTTTGTTTCCAGGTTTGTGTGGAAATATAGGACCAGGGTGAAAACTCCACCCTGTTGACAAGCTCTTGATTAATGAATAAGGATTATCATAAACAATGATAAACTCCACTTGGCCTAGTGCCACAAATATTCTGTCTTTTGTCGGTAGGGCAAGTCTTAACATCCTTGAAGATGTGCCATTGTGTAGGTTGTATACATGAAGAGCTGGAGAAAAGTCAACTAATTGAGAAAACAAAATTATCTATCAGAAATGAATTGATCACTATCATAAATAATGAATCAACAAACAACTTAATGAATGAAAGGATGGTTGGATGAAAGGGAAGTGAATGGTAGGATAGGAAGAACTGGAGAAGAAAGAAATGAGTAAAAAATGAGAAATTGCAGGTTACACTTTCTTACGGCCCATAAAGTATTCTGTCTTGCTCATTTGTATCAAATTTGAGCAGCACTTAGTGCATTGAAGGATAACAAGCTACTGTATTTATGTAAAGTGACCTTCAAAGTTTAGAATAAAAACCAGTAAATACTGGTAAAATGGATTAAAGAATAATTTGATGGAAGATGAGACAATTTCAAAACCTGCTATTTTACTAACCTTCAAAGGATAGTGTTTTTGATACAGTTCCATTATATAGTTTCCCTAATGCATGGGCAGTTATCAAGACAGAGACACTATAGACTCTGTTTTCAGTAAAATTATGTATCATTGTGTTCAAGTTGTTTTCTACTGGTTTAGAACTGTCATTGAAATTCCAATGATAGATGATCATCTTGGGGTCAAATAAATGACTAGGGTCATGCACATGTACAGATATATTGACGGGACCAACCAAGTACTTTTTGTCAGGAGGCTGAGGTGGTACTTTAAGCAGTGCATTGATTGTATCTTCAAAAAAATTAAGTCAATATTTACATGAAATCTGTACATAGAATCATACATGACCTTATTTTCTGATTATGTGCAGATTTAGCGGGACCCATAGGAGCTGCAGTTCTCCCTTTTATTTTGGTATCCCCCAGACCTCCTCTGGTTCCCCTAACGCAGGAGTTTTCCAGCCCCCTTTCTGTTCTGTCTTTCTCCAATTCTTAGATTTGCCTCTACTGATTAACTATAACTCTTCAAATGTTACATTTGAAGTAATTTATACATTTGTCTACTTCAACCTCAAGTTGAAACTATTGTTTCGTGGTCATGCATTCTCAAATTGCCGCAACAATTCCCAAGGCAGTTCAATTTGGAAGACTAAACAATGGTCCAGGAATATTTTCGGTCTTTGATTCTCAAGAGAATAAAATTCTATGGGGGGGGGGGGGGCTAAAACAATAATTATCTACTGTTACCCCAAAGAACTTCAAACCTGCATGATTACTTACCTGTAACAAGAAATTTAGTGGAATTTTGTCCACAATTCTTATAACTTGGGGCCATTCTTTCCACTAAAAGCAAGACTCTTTTAGAGCCTGAAGATGACCAATTGCCTATCAATAAACTGGCTTTAGGTCCTTTAATTTGTTGGCAATATTCCTGGGGACGATACCAGCAATACCGATATTTTATGCCTAAACAATTCAGTACTACAGCAGAAATAGTCGTATTTCCTCCAATTGTTGTTGGTGCATCATTAGTTAGAAGAACCTTAGTGTCCTTTGTGAAGACACAGCAAAAAAATGCTGAAAAGGGTAAATACATAACCGCTAAGCCGTAGAAATACAAAGCCATTCTTGAAAAAGCAAATACTTGTTCGCCAAGCTTTTTAAAGCTTAAACACCAGAAGAAAATCCTTCTTTATTTCAAAGTACATGGAGTTTCGTAATGGCATCAGCAGGTCTGCGACATTCCAAAGAGGTTTGAATCCTGTTGTAGGTTTGCAATATTGTAGAGTTAATCAGAAAACACGTAAAGAGTATTAGTTTTGTGAAACGTTTGAAGAACTGTTTTGGTATTATGAAGGTTTGTATAAACGGGGGGAAATAAATAAAGACGTCACTCAAATCACGAGTTCATCCAGACGAGTCCAGACGAAACTTTAGAAACAGTTCAGCCTCGTAGCTTCAACACAGGGAGCCCGCTTTAAAAATATTTCAAAACATTGTATTTTATTTATTTTCTTTGCTTAAAGTCCGAGATGGTGTGTTAAGTAACAGGAGAAAACCAAAGAATTAAATAAATACTAGTAGAACATTTTTTAAAACGGGCGATTTAGTTTTCCTATATTATAGCATAGGTTCATAGCATAGGTAGCCCAGTAGGATATACTGTAGTAAACTAAATCGCGCGTTTCAAAAAAATGTTCTACTAGTTTTTGACTTGATTCTCTGGTTTTCTCGTGTTACTTAGCACACCATCTTGAACTTAAAGCACAGAAAATAAATAAAATAAAATGTTTTTGCTTTTATTTTCCATTTTATTTTTTATCTAAAGTGGGCGTCACGAGCATGCGCAGTAAGAACAACAGGGCTTTGGGGTCGAGAGTGAAGGAACGCCTGAATGTTTTTGGTACTTTCAACATTAAAAATGGCTACCGTAAGCAGGTTGTTAGACTTGGCAGCTGAAAAACTTGTTCTTGATTATCGCCTTCTTCATGGAAACTTGAAGTGCCTTCCAAAAATGATTTTAGAGTCGCTAATGTCCGCTTCCATAAGAAACATGAAGATCCTTACATTACATGTGTTACTGAGTGACTGGCCTTTTAAACATCTCGTCTTACATGATCCTCAAGGATTTGCAGAACTTTATGCCGTGTTGTTTGCTTTCATTTTACAAAAATCCGACAATAAGCTTGAGGTTATCGACATGAGGGGCTGCAGAACTGGTTAGTCATGCTGTAATGTAAATGATTAAATAATAAGATAGGTTTGTATATATTTGGCCGTTATGGTAATCCTGAAATTTTTGTCACCGTTTCTAGGATTGTGAAAACAGCGTAATGACTGCTAATGGAGTGTTCATTACCGGGGTTCATTATTTATGGTTTGGGGGGGGCTGGCATTTTTTGTGACTACACTTTCATAACCTATATAACCCCCCTCGTTAAAAAGCAAAACTTGATTGACCCCCCCCAAGAAAAACCTAAAAACTTTTATAACCCCCCCCTTCACAACATGTTTTCACATTCACATGTATTCTAAATTATGAAAACACATTTGGATAAACTTTGAGAAGCTGTACCTCACAGACACTATACAAAAGATTTTTTGTGACCCCCCTTAAAATTATCTTGAAACTTTAATAACCCCCCAAAATAAGGTACTCAAACTTTTTTGGGCCCCCCCATTATTTTATCAGCCCCCCCAAACCATATATAATGAACACTCCCTAATAACAATGACATATTTTTCTAACTTTGATATTTCACTGTTGCAGTAGTTGCAACAAATGCATGTAAACACACACTTTCTGCTATGTTTTTTACTATCATTATTTGTTGTATGATTAATTAATCAACCTTGATAATTAAAAGGTTTTCCAGGAACCACAGCATTTTGCAAACTTGCTCTTGGTCTACCTGTGTCTGAGAATGATGTGTCAGAAATGTCAGTCATTGACTGTCGTCCTTTGACTCAAACTGATGATCATGTTGGACATATGAAAGTCAAATTTCCACCTTTAACGGTATTAATGGACTGCTATGTAAATCCTGAAAACTTTGAGTTGGTAAAGCAAGCATTGGTCAAACACTCACTCTTGAATATTAAAGTTTGCAGCCTATTTATGGTTGAGTTAGGAAGAAGGAAAGTCTCATCTTTGGCTTCTCTTTTGGAGGTATTATTATTTATTCATCTATCCATTCATCCAACCTCTCACACAACCATTCCAACTATTTTTATTCATTCTTTCACTCATTCATTCTTTCATCGATGCACTTTTCATTTGTTTATTAATTTATTTTGATTGATACTTCCTTTTTTGTTTGTAGTCTGATATCATTACAAATCTTGATGTAAGCATGAATTCCCTTGAGAATGAAGGAATAATCTCCTTATCAAGTCATCTCAAAACGTTCAGAAACCTAACAGAACTCAACCTAAGCTACAATCATCTAAAGCGTGACAGTACATCTGGAATTGCTGCATTGGCTGATGCAATAAAGCATTTATCATTTCTTAAGAAACTTACCTTAACAGAAAACATTCTGGGTTGTGAGATATGTACTATATTAAGGAGCATTGTGTCACCTCTTACACATCTTGTCATAAATGGGTGTGGTGTTAGAAGTGATGAATTAAATGCAATGTGCAGTATGACATTCCTGCATAACTTGGAACACTTGGAATTATCTACAAATGCACAGGTGAACTGCCTAAAAGCAATGGCTAAGTTTGTTTGCAAGTCTTCCAAAACTTTAAAACATCTTTCCATTGAGGATAACATGTTTGTTTCATCAAGTGTAGCAGATATGTGTAAGATGGTAAAGAAGTTAGAAAAACTGGAGACCTTGTCAATATGTTACAACCATTTGATCCCTGATGATGTTACAATGATTCAGAGTGCTATACCAAATATCAAAGTTATCAATAGGGATTGGCTTTTCTAAAAGTTATGATGAATGTGGCAAAGTGTATGCTTAGCAGTTATTTAATTTTTGAAATTTCATTTGCAATGCACAAAAGTATGACCAATTTAAATGTATTTGCATATTATTTTTAATTTTAATGTATTTGCATAATACTGTTGTGCACTGGATTTTGTACGTTAAAGTGTCGCTTGTCAGCAAAATTCTGTGCATAAATGTATGCAAATACATTAAAAGTGATCATACTTTTGTGCGTCGCCCTGTAATTTCAAAGAATACTGTTTCCAGTTCTTCATTGGGATGTTGTATTTGAATAAATTCTTTCTGGATACATTTCCTGATATTAATGCAAATAATTTGTACATATGCGTAAACAAATGAAATTATTAGACATATTTTTGAAAATGAATGAAATGAATGATTAGAGCTCAATGTAGTAAGCTGTAAAACTGAAATGGGATTCCAATTTTTTTTTTGGGGGGGGGGGGGGCGGGGGAGATTATCCAACTGAAACAAGTAGGTAAAGTTATGTATGATATGTTTTCAACAATTTTAAACAACCTCAGTGTTCCATCAATTCCCTGATCAAAATAGATTGTTTAATAGATACAAATTTATGGTAAAGGACATTTTAATTCGAATTCATAAGGAAATTAAAACCATTATTTAGTACACAATGTGTTAGTTGGTTTCTGTACAACAAAATCTTGAATGCTAATGAATCTGGTCTAGGGAAGACTGCACAGCATGAAGCTCAAAGGAAGTCTAGTACTGTGGTTCCTTTATCCATTCTGTAAGGCCAGGACCTATCAGGATATGGACAGTTTTATACTTGTTTCAGTTTATGGACCATTTCCTCCTTGGTAATAAGATGTGTGGTTCGGTTGAGGAGTTGCATCAAGGTAGACAGATTATGTGACCATTCATTAAGGATGTCGTTGGCTTCTTTATTTGCACTGAAAGTGACAATACCTGAAGGACGGTCTATCCTGGCAAACACTGTTTTTGATACAACTAGCTCTGACAAGAAATGTTCACTTTCCTATAACATACAAATCAATTAACAGTATTAGCAGTTATAACTCTTTACTGTTCATGATATACACCTATTTCAAAAAGGGTTGTTCTTTCACAACCTGAAATCTGAAATTTGAGACTGAGAAGAAGTGGGAGATGAGCTGTGAATTCATTTTTAAATTAAGCTTTATCTTTTAGTAGTTATTAACAATCAGTAAATTATAGCTAAGTACAAAACCACCTTGAGCAGTGACCTGCACCAGGGAAATTATAGTGGCTCAGATTTCAGATCACTGATCAAAGACCTTTTAGAAATAGGTGTATACATGCCTACAATATCTTATTCACAACACAACAAATATACAGGTACAGTAGATACAAAGTATAAAGTACCAATAACCATATACAAAACCACCTTCAGCATATGTAAGGTGGGACAATAGCACAGCAAGGACACCTGAACACAGTAATAGTGTCTTTCCTCTCTATTCCATCATCTTACTTGTCCCAGCTTTCCTATTATCCCATTACTCCTGGCTATCCCATTGTCTAGTTGTCCCACTGGCTCAGTTCTCTCAGAATGTTATGGCTCAACTTTGAAGCACAATGAAAAAAGATAGCTAACACTTACATCAGATGTAAGATGAAGAAGTTCAGACATTCTTTTCAGGGTTATTCTTGTGTAGTACTTGGCCATTACACGGATATTCTAAGATACATAAATTAATAAAATCCTTTGAATGTTTAGCGTTTCTTATTCATAATTTCCATTTAGCATATTTTTTTTATCATCCTACAGTCTCTAACCCATTGAAAATTTTAATCATATATAAGACATGCCTATCTGAATGGAGAGAAAATTACCTCAGAGTAAAATGTATAATTCAAGAAAATTTGTACATTCAAAATAACATACGTGTTCTACAACTCTTTTGCGAAGTTCCTCCCATCTTTTATTCCCATCGTCAGATGCTGCATCAAAGACAGTCTTTCCACTTCCATTTCTTAATTCTTCTCCATATGTCTGCTCAACATTGGACCAGTTCATCAATTCTGATGTAGTAAAGCACTTGAGCAGCTCTCTAAAATAAAATAATAATAATACTAAGACAATCAGACTAGTAAACATAACATTCAAATAATCCAAACATGAAGTACAAAAATGGTGACAAAAATTAGGACCACACTAAACTTGTCTACAGCAGAGGAAACTATAAATGCATCAAAAAATTTCAAAACAAGACATTTCATGCACCTGTATTTTAAGATTTTCATTGCACAAAACAATAGTAGAAAGCCATAGCAGTTTTAAACTGCACAGTTGATTAACATGTTTGCTTTGTTAAGAATTCAGTGCCTTACATTTCCAGTCATTCAGGTATATTTGTCTATTTTTTGGCTATATCTAAGTAGAAGTACTCACTGATAAAGAGGTATTTCCTCCAATGCCTTATCTTCCTTCACTCTGTGTATTAAATCTGACTGCTCATTATCAAAAGGTGCCAGGACTAAGTATAGTACCACATTCCTAAGAGCCTATAACATACAAATAACATGTTAATCATAATATATTATTCTCAAGGAGACACCAACAGAAGAAGTATTCCAGACATTTTAGATTCTGTTGAATTTTAATGTTGGAGCATTATTGTGTTATCTCTGGGCCATCATACCTGATGTTTTTTCTCCTTGTCCTCTACAATAATAGGGGTGTTATAGATAGCCTTGTAGTATTTACAAGTTGCTAAGTAGCTTCCTTCATGTCCTGCTAGCTCAATTAGCAGCTGGTAAAACTTGAGTTTCAATTCCTGATATAAACAAACAAAAACAAGAATATTAAACAGTCCATGTGCTTAAAAGCAATTAAGAGAGACTTGAAGAGCAGGAACAAACTGGAAAAATAGCAACTGCTTGCTTGATGTATGGGTTTCAATGTACGTCATCCATAACATCACTATTGCCAGTGTCTTATTTTTACCTGTTCTTGGTCATTTTCAAAGAACTTTGGGCTGATTTTCTTGCTAATGATTTGTGTTCTGACAAAATCTTTCTTGGCTAAGCACAGGCGCATCTGTTCTAGGATAAATTCAACCTTTTCTTTCCTCTCCATGGAACCAAATGTTTCAACCTAATAAATGAAAGGTTGCAATATTAGAAAAGTAAGATACTATTAGCACAAATCAAAGATATGATACCTGTAATTCTTGTAGGATATTGGCAGCCTCTACAAAGCAAAAGTTATAGTGTTAAGTAAATATGATAGTGACCCTAGTTTACAAACTTGTGTTGAAGGATCTGTATGGTACTAATGTTACTAACCTGAAATATCACCATCATCTTCTTTGATTTTGGCAAGCATTCTAGTTAACCTTGCTCTTTCAATTTCTACATAAATCTTAAAGGAAAATAAATAAAAACACACATTAATTTTAGTCTAGATTAGTTTCTTTAATCCCTAGGTCTGCATCAGAGAATCTGGGACCTTGTTAATTATTCCTGGATAACACATTCAGATTTAAATTTGTCAATCACACTGCTGCCACTCATTCCTCACACTATTATTAGGACATTCATCTTAACCAGCAATACATTTGATAACAATGCAGTATAAGTATACTTTTCACTAGGTTTACCTTTCCAGCAGTGACGGATCTCAAAGTGTCAATCAGTTTAAGTTTTGTTTCTTTATCAGGCATTTGTTCTACATATCCATATGCCTCTTGAATCATTTTAGTAACTGCTTGTTTTAACTGACTACGACGTTTGGTTAGAATGGTAATATTCTCATTCAGTGCATTCCAGTCCTTATTCTTGAAGCATAATTGAACAATACAGACCAATACCCTGGATGTTGAATGCATGTCTGCTGCCTACAATAGCAATATAGACTTAAGTAAATGAATCAAGAAATGAAATAAGAAATGAAGAAATGAAATAAGAAATGAAGAAATGAAAGAA